>JASANC010002498.1:102500-192500 GCA_030248135.1 Theristus sp. LFF4_11 | reverse complement strand
ATTCAGGTCTCGACACAATCTATACTGCTCACGGTTTTGTGTCACTGAATGTTGCTGACCAAGAACTTTCAAAAGTTGCCGCAGTTTATATATTTTTTGGGGCGCGGGCGGTTTCGGTTCAATAGGGCAAAAATAATCTTCGGTGCGGTTTCAGTGGAGTTTACTCAAATTGCAAACGGTACGGTTCGGTCACCGGTTTTTTTTCGGTTACCGCGGAAGCACTGTGCAAGAACGGCAAGAAAAACATTTTTTTAACTTTGGCACCACAGATTTCTATAATTGTTTCGGATCTCGAGACGACATTTTTTTCAATAAAAACTTGCAAAGCGTGGCACAGGCACAACTTTGTTGTCGATACAAGTGATTGAAGACAACAGGCAGATTGTCTTGCACAAACTACAATCAGAAAATTTGCTGGCTTCCTTAAAAAGGTTACACACAAGCCTATTTTTCGAATCTATAATACTAAGATAATAGTGGTGTCCGTCTGTGTGTATCACTTTTTTGCAATTTGAATTGGCGCTTATTTTTGCTATTTGAAAAACTGCATCTCAATTTTTTAACCTATTATCAATGCCATTTATTTTTTCAAAAAGCGTCACTCTTCACTGCGAAGTCATCATGATACTCTTTGGTCATCCACGATAGCGCCTTAGCATGCGATTGGCAAATAATGGCAAATGTTGCCGTTCAAAACTTGATGACCAAAAGCGAAAGATGAAGCAGCGATTGGCAAATAATGGCAAATGTTGCCGTTCAAAACTTGATGACCGAAAGCGAAAGATGAAGTAAAACGTACATTAAAGAATGGTTGCAATTGTTTTTAAAAATCAGGTTGCAATACGACATCAGCATTGCAAGTGCTCATTGCACTTTGCTTTCAAGACAATATTTTTTGTTCATTTTTTATATAGATTTTCACTTTACAAAAAAGGGGTTGGCTTAGAGCAGGGTGAACGGGTAAAAACATAACAGCAGAATTACAAACTTCGCATTTTAAATTTGTTTTTAACAAGCGGGTTTAATTAGAAATGTGTCAATTTCAAAAACAAAATTTCAAATCGGGTTGCAAAATGACATCGGCATTGGAAGTGCTCATTGCACTATGCTTTCAAAACAATATTTTTTGTTTATTTTTTATATTTTCACTTTACAAAAAAGGATTGGCTTAGAACAGGGTGAACGGGTAAAAAAACATAATTACAAACTTCGCATTTTAAATTTGTTTCAACAAGCGGGTGTAATTAGAAATGTGTCAAAAACAAAAATTCAAAATTTTTCTTTTACTTTCAAAAAGGATTGGCTCAAGGCAGCGTGAACAGGTAAAAACACACAGCAAACTTATAAACTTCGCATTTTAAGTTTGTTTTCAAAACGCGGGTTTAATTTAAAAAATGTGTCAATTTCAAAAACAAAAATTCAAAATTGCTACAAATTACATTCAAAAACGATTTTTATAAAACGTTACGTTTTGTCGTTTCAATTCAATTAACTTTAAAATCGTTTTTCACATTTTTAACGGGAACGGCAAATGACCATTGATGATTAAAAACGATTGTTTTTAATTTTAAAAGGGAATGCAGTAAAGATTGTGTTCTTAATCAGAAGATTGTTTTTGATAATTAAAACGGGAAAAACTAAATCAACTCAAAATCAAAATGCAATGCATTTTTAGACCGGTCGTGGGCACGGTTCAAAAAACCAAAATCTATAATACTAAGATAGTAACTGTGTATGTAAGTCAGGTCCGTTCCGCTACGTTGATTGGCTATTAAAATTTTCAAGTTTGAGCCAATTTTGCTATTTAAGTCATCATCAGCTGAATACTCATACTCCATTTTCTAATGACAACGCAAAGTTCAAATCGTCATTCCACATGACGTTAGTCATCATGATGCCTTTTGCTCAAGAGCGACAACAAACAAGCGAGACAATCGTAAGAATTGCAAGAACTCCATTGTAGACGATGGAGTGTTTTTCACAAAAAACGAGTTTTTAAAACAATCGCTTGCAAGTTGATCGCTCTTTTCACAAGGTAGACTTTTTATAAAGCCGGTGTTTACAACGAGTATTTAGAAAATCGTTGCTTTTTCCTTCATTTGTTTTTTATCATAGAAAATGCGTCACTTAGGATAGAAAAGCTACATAACAAAACAAAAGCGACCGTTTTACACAATGGGTACTCAGAAACGTGTTGCTTTTTGTTGCACTCGATCAAAAAGAACTGGCTTAGGTTAGGGTAAGCGGGGAAAAGAAGTAAACATTCAAAACAAAAGCGGGAGCTTTGCTACGGATATTCAGCAAAATGTTGCTGTTTTGTCATTTCCATTCTATCAAAAATCCTTGGCTAAGGTTAGGGTTAAAAATAAGAGCAGTAAACATACCACACAAAAGTGGCTGTTTTGCAGCGAATATTCAGAAAAGTTTTGCATTTTTCGTCATTTAAACTTTAAAAGGCTTGGCTTAGGTGAGCTTTGCTACGGGTATTCAGTAAAATGTTGCTGTTTTGTCATTTCCATTCTATCAAAAATCCTTGGCTAAGGTTAGGGTTAAAGGTAAGAGTAGTAAACATACCACACAAAAGTGGCCGTTTTGCAGCGAATATTCAGAAAAGTTTTGCATTTTTCGTCATTTAAACTTTAAAAGGCTTAGCTTAGGTTAGAGTAAGCGGGAAAAAGAAGCAACTTATCAAAACGAAAGTTGGCGTTTTGCAACAATTGTTCAGAAGTGTTGCCTTTTTGACATTTACACTCTAAAAGGCCTGGCTTAGGTTAGGGTAAGCGGGTAAAAAACCATTACCAAGTCAAAAGCGGGTGCTTTCCAATGGGTATTTAAAACAGTGTTGCCTATTCAGAAATGACAGCTGACTGAAGCAGATTGCTTTTCTTAATCCTGTATTTTAAACTGAAACAAAAACTTAAACCGGTATCAGTTAATTGTTGTTAACCAAACGACATTGTTTTTTTTATAATTTTTTTAACAGGAATGGCGATTGAACAACATGTGACGACATTGAAAAGCTAATCAAACAAGATTAATTTTAAAACTTTAAGCGGGAATGGCTGTTAATTGTTGCTGATCAAAGGAGATTGTTTTTTTTGATACTTTAAACGGGAAGGACAGTGGAATGCAACTGATTAGCAAAGAATGAAAAGACAAATAATTGACATTGAAAAGCTAATAAATGCGAGAATTGATTTTGATACTTTAATAGGGAATTGCAGTTGTTTGTTGCTGATTAAAAAGGTTGCGGATTTTGAGTCCGCGTCGTGGGCAAGGTCAAAAGGGAAAACCAACTCAAAAATAATAGTTGTATTTAATAGCTGACCGTGCCGTAGGCACGGGTCAATTTGCTAGTCCACTCAAAAATAATAATTGTATTTATCAGCTAACCGTGCCGTAGGCACGGGTCAATTGGCTAGTCTATATTATTAAATTTACAAAGTGTCTGTCTGTCTGTCTGTCTGTCTGTCTGTCTGTAACCGCGTGTCATTTTAGGGCGATTTGAATTGGCGCCCATTTTTGCTACTTAAGAAAATTCCATCTCAATTTCCTTAACCTATTTTTTTATTAATGCCAGTTGAGATTGTTTTCTCAAAACGTCGCACTTCATAGCTGTAGTCATCATGATACTCTTTGGTCAACAGAGACAGTTCAGTGCAGCATAGGCAAATAGAAGCGTGGCTGATCAAAACTTGATGATTGACTGGGAAAGATGTAACAAAACCGTCTTTGAAAAAAGTTTGAACTTTTTTGTTTTTAAAAATCGTGTTGCAAAACGCACATCGACATCGGCATTGCAAGTTGCACTTTGGATTCAAAACAAGTACATTTCATTGAAATTGATATTCCATGTTTCATGGTTATGAGCGATAATTTCAACGTAACGCACGATGGGCAACTGGCAATTGTTGCTGCTCAAAACTTGACGAGCGACTGCGAAAGATGTAACAAAACCGTCTTTGAAAAAAGTTAGTTTTTTAATTGGGTCGAAATGGTATTTACCATTCATTCATTTTCACTTTGCAAAATGTTTGGGTCATGTTGGGGTAAACGGGTAAAAAGAAGCAAAACTGCAAAATGAAATTATAAACGTCACTTTTTTGTTTCTTATATTCATGTTCACTGTACAAAAAAAAGCTTGGCTTATGTTAGGGTAACCGGGAAAAAAACATTAGCTTTTTAAAACGGGTATTTTTTAATGAAAAAACGTTAATTTTTATTTTTTTTTCAATCTTACTTGACTTACAAAAAGGTTTTACTTAGGTTAGGGTGAACGGGTAAAAATTGCAAAATCATAAACTTCGCATTTTCACTTTGCAAAAAAGGCTTGGCTTAGGTAAGCGGGTAAAAGAAGCATTAGCTTTTTAAAACGGGTAATTGATAAAAACGTTAATTTTTATGTTTTTTATTTAATCTTACTTCACATACAAAAAGGCTTGACTTAGGTTACGGTGAACGGGGAAAAATAGCAAAATCATAAACTTCGCATTTTCACTTTACAAAAAAGCCTTGGCTTAGGTAAACGGGTAAAAAAGCATTAGCTTTTTAAAACGGGTAAATGAAAAAAAAACGTTAGTTTTTATATTTTTTATTCAATTTTACTTCACTTACAAAAAGGCTTGCCTTCGGTTAGGGTAAACGGTTAAAAATAACAAAATCATAAACTTTCGCATTTTTTAGTTGTTTAAATACATTAAAAAATATTGTATTGTAGGCGACTTCACAGCACAGGCAGCACAAGGTAAATTTTCTTCAGGGTTATTATTCAGTAAACGTTATTGTTTTTTCTTTCTAAGTCAATGCCACTTCACCAAAAAGGCTTGGCATTGATTAAGCCACATACGCTCGGGTCCATTGGCTAGTTTCCATAAAACCAGGTTTCGCTACATTTTTCCTTTCGCTAAGTGTATAAAGCAACTAATTTGTTTGTTTGCACGATAAAACAGTCTAGTACGAGTGTAGCAAGGAACGTGTCGAGACCTAAAATGAGCATTACCGTAAGCTGTGAGCTCCAGAATTTTAACTCAAACAAAATGGTTGATGCTCATTCAAACCAGCAAACGTTCATGTCACAAAGATTGAGAAGTAAGATCATGTTGAAACCCAAATACTGTACAGTGATTTTATCTAGTGATTTTTTTGAATTCCCTACAAAAACAGCCACAGTCCAGCGAATTCCCCTGCTACAGAACAATTACCGTGAAGTCTTGCATATTAGGCGCGCACTCTTGTTTATAAAAATTTGAAAATCAAAAATTTTGAAAAAATGTGATTTTGTGACAAAAAAATTGTGTGACGACCCCACAAAGAAACTGAAGCAAAACAGACGACCCCACAGATCGAATCAAAGATTTGAATGTTTTGGTTTCCCGTCGTGTGACAGTCCGCCCACTTTTGGGGGAGGTTTTATAAACGGGGCAGGTCTAACATGCAAGACTTTACAGTATTATCTAAAAATGCGGGAGACGCATATAAAAGTAGGAATATGAATAATGCGTGATGCGCTCTCCGCTCGCTGCGCTCGCTCGCGCATCCGCATGATAGTATTGTGGATTTATTCAACGTCCGGGGTAAAATGGCGTCATTTGCTTTAAAAAACGCCCGTCTGTCAAAGTACAGGCACTAAAATGTCAGTTTATGTGACTGATACGACATTCACCGTTTGTTTACGGGAAGAACTCGGCTAAACGGAAAGTCTGGTTTGCAATGAACGGCAAGCGCATATTTGGCGGCACATGACGTCATTTCAGTGGGACACGTTTAAAAATAGGTCATTATGTAGGTGTATGTAATCCAATTTCGGCTGTACGCACCGTGTTGCGCAGTTTGCACCTTTCTTCACCACACCGTCACACGAGCATTGTTGGTACAGTTTGTTTAAAGCCGTCACTTTTCATATCAGAACACAGAGATCGCAAAAAGAACAAGATCGGGAGTCGCAAAAAACCATATTTAACCACAAATGTGATGTTTACTTCCAACTACGATACATTCGTTCTTCTCACTGCAACTCAAAGTTTTGCATTTCTGTATTCTGCTAAAATAGTGACAGATTTAAAACAGGCAAACTTTACAATCACGAAGGAATACATCGTTACATTTGTGTCCCTGTGCATGTTTAAAACCGCACTAAAAATATTGGAGAAAATAAAGGACGGAAATCGTCTGCTATTCTCAAGTAATTGCAGCAAACTGAAGAGTGGGGTTGTTTCTGTTGAAACCGACAGCATTGGATAAAGCTGCATTTTTGTTTTTCGTGTAATGATAGAATCCAATCAAACCAATGAGCACCACTGACCTGTTGGCACCCGTTCTTCGAGCTGCGACTGAAACGAAACAAAACACAAAAGTTATGGCAGAAATATGAATTGACACTGGTGCGCCATGGTAACCATGACAATGGCAACAAAAATAGACGCACACGAAGTGAAATGATGCACATGCAGATGCACATGCAGATGCACATGCAGATGCAGAGGTTCGTGCACGGGTTTGTGCAGATGCTGGTGTTCATGCAAACCGGCGCATATAAGTTTTTGTTTGCACTTTCTTATTCAAGTCATTTATGTTTCTCTTGCTTGTAATTTTGTTTTGCCTGGGAAAATTAAACTGAATCCACCACTTTCTGCACAGGTTTGTGCATCCGCATCAATAAGTGCACGAACATGTGTATACACGCATCGTTTTGTTTTCTCCAATGTCACGTTTAATACGAACATCCATCGCGGTTATCAGAAAAAAACTTTTTGCGTCCTTCAAAATCGACTGTGCTCTGATTTCAGCATCAATCACAGTGTTCTTTTCTTGATTCTCCGATTCAAAGCGTTTGTTCGCTTTAATGGAATCCGGATCTCAGTTTCACGATATTGAGCTTGCTTCGAGTGAAATCGGAAACTTTCTCAAGTTTTTTTTCTCATCTTTTGTAAACTGTAACCACCCACGAGTGCGAGAACCAATACCGTAAAGTGTTGCATATAAGGTTCCTCCCACTCATAAGACCCCCACCCAAAAGTGGGCGGAGTGTCACACGGCGGGAAACCAAAAAATTCAAAATTTTGACTTGGTCGAAATCCCACCCCGTTTCTAAGACCCGGAATTCCTAATCTTCGCTTTATAAGACCTCCTCCCACTGACAATGTATAAGGTTGTCACACAAAATTCCACTTTTTTCAGAAATTTTTGATTTTCAAATCTACATAAGGAGACCTCATATGCACGACTTTACGGTACATTGAGCACTCAATGCCAACCAGCCGCGCACCATGGAGCACGTGTTCGCCAGCGGGCACCGTTCGCCCTGTCGCTGTGCGCACGCCAGAAACTCGCTGCAGGGGGCCGGGCTGGTCGGGCACACGAGCAGCTGCAGGCACAGCAGCGAAGCCAACGTCGTCGAATGCATGGTCGGGTTGCTTTGCGTGTTTTGAGTGGCTGTTGCAAATGAAACGATCGCAACGTGTGAACGTTATTATCGCACAATGGTACGTGGGACGACTGAAACAAAGAGGAGCAAAACGGTTTTCAACAGGTAAAGCTACATGGTGTAGTTTTGTTCGAACGTGTCACGCTGAAATGACGTCATTTGGTTCAAAAACGTCTTGCAGTACGCAGCGGCACCAGGAATGTCGCGGCTTGATGCACGCTTTCTCTGTTTTTTTTTCTTACGTAAAAAGATCAGTGCTAAACTGAGTCAGCTTTGCTGTGCGTGCGAAGCGCTTGTTTGAGGGTAATGACATGACGTCATTTCGGGTCTGACACATTTGGAAAAATAGACTATACTAGTGGTCAATGCACATTACGTGTGTACATATAAGACTCGCGAGCTGGTGTGCGTTGCGGGACGCGCTTAATTAGTGGTAGACCATGGTACACCACAACACCGCTTGGCAATACTAAATACATACAGTACAGTATGTTTCTTTAAACCTGTCATCATTTTTGCAAAAAATGCAGGGCTCGCAAAAGAAGAAAGAACGGGATCGGAGCTGCAAGAACACACACACACTCACTCAAATGAGGTGTTTGATTTCAACATTCATTTGTTTCACTGCAATTCGAAGTTTCGCAAGTTCTGTACTCTGCCAAAAAAGTGACACAAAATTTGTGTGTGCACTCATACGCGCCATGAAAATGAGTGCGAATGAAACGGATACTGATGTCCTCGTTTGAAAAACCGTTTTTTACAATCGCGAAAACGTTGACAAGCAAACAGAAACGGAACAAAAGGGGACGGAATCAAACAGAAGACCAAATTTGGCTTGAGGTAACGTGTTGCTGTGCAGCATACAGCGCGCATTGCAACCTATTGAAATAATACCCGTAAAGTCTTGCATATAAGGTCTCCTTATATAATTTTGAAAATCAAAAAATTCTGAAAAAAGTGGAATTTCGTGTGACAACCTTATAAGTGGGAGGAGGTCTTATAAAACGAACATTATTGGGGATTCCGGGCCTTATAAACGGGGTAGGATTTCGACAAAGTCAAAATTTTGAATTTTTTGGTTTCCCGCCATGTGACACTCCCTCCCACTTTTGGGTGGGGATCTTATAAGTGGGAGGAACCTTATATGCAAGACTTTACGGTAAATTATCTAAAAATGCGGGAGACGCATATAAAAGGAGGAATATGGCCTTGTGTAAGCAGTGAAAGACTTGGCTCGACAACCTTTTCAAGTCTCTGATGTGGTACACACGGATACAAGTACATAAGAGTCATATTTTTGCGCCGCGTTTGTTGTTTACAAGCTTGTTGAAAAGCGTAAAAATTTTGAAGTTATCTAGATATTTTTCAATTGTCCTCTTCAGTTTAGTCTAAAATCACATCATGTGCGAAATTCTGAACAGCATATGGACGAATAAATGAGGCAGTCCGTCAAGGCGGGATTAGTCGCTGACTAGGAGTTGTCTTTTTCAAAAATGCCAACATAATTTCCAATCATGTGTGCAAGGGAGAAAGAATGAACAGAATAATACGGATAATCCATTAGCTTAAAAAACGCGTCAAATTTGGCATACAATTTGGTTTCTGAACTTCTTTTTCTTTTATTCAAAATTCGCGCGCTCCTTGCACCCTGAAAAAAGCTGCCATGTTTAATCGGCTATACTGTAAATTCTGTGCAAAAAACAGAAACATCAGAGATTGCAAAACATTGCTGCATGTAGCTTTATCGTTGTTGCTAACGTACGCACCGCTGTGCATACAGCAGCACCAGTGCAAAAAGTGTTGTCTTCCGTTGATTTTCACCCTTTTTACCAAACTCTTGTGCCAGGATAAACCGGTGAGTCATTGCCACAGAAGGAGACCTTGCGTTCCCAATGCCTCTGCGATACACTTTGTGCAAACCAGTGTCAGCGATCTAAAGTCTGATCGTTATTTTAGTGGTTTTAGAGGTCGCTAAATGCTAGAAAAAGGCAAATGTGAAAGTTTCATTTGTCTACAATGTACGAGGGTTGCCACTTGCAACCTAAATAAAAAATAAACGGCGCAAAAATATGACTCTTATGTACTTGTATCCGTGTGTACCACATCAGAGACTTGAAAAGGTTGTCGAGCCAAGTCTTTCACTGCTTACACAAGGCCATATTCCTCCTTTTATATGCGTCTCCCGCATTTTTAGATAATATTCTGACTTTTACATAAGCCCCGAAGGTCGGACCAAAATCACAATTGTGTAAGCAGTGAAAGACTTGGCTCGACAACGCTTTTCAAGTCTCTGATGTGGTACACACGGATACAAGTACATGAGAGTCATATTTTTGCGCCGCGTTTGTTGTTTAAAAGCTTGCTGAAAAGCGTAAAAACTTTGAAGTTATTTTTCAATTGTCCTCTTTAGTTTAGTCTAAAATCACAACATCATGTGCGAAATTCTGTAAATTCTGTGCAAAAACATTGCTGCATGTAGCTTTATCGTTGTTGCCAACGTACGCACCGCTGTAGTATGCACACAGCAGCACCAGTGCAAAAAGTGGTGTCTTCCGTTGATTTTCACCTTTTTTTACCAAACTGACAGGATAAACCGGTGAGTCATTGCCTTTGCCACAGAAGGAGACCTTGCGTTCCCCAATGCCTCTGCGATACACGCGAACCAGTGTCAGCGATCTGAAGTCTGATCGTTATTTTAGTGGTTTTAGGGGTCGCTAAATGCTAGAAAAAAGCAAATGTGAAAGTTTTATTTGTCTACAATGTACGAGGGTTGCCATGTGTAACCGAAATAAAGAATAAACGGCGCAAAAATATGACTCTTATGTGCTTGTATCCGTGTGTACCACATCAGAGACTTGAAAAGCGTTGTCGAGCCAAGTCTTTCACTGCTTACACAAGGCCATATTCCTCCTTTTATATGCGTCTCCCGCATTTTTAGATAATATTCTGACTTTTACATAAGCCCAGAAGGTCGGACCAAAATCACAATACGTTGGTCACACATTCTTCTAAACCACGGACAACTCAGGTTTTTCATTTTTCGTTTTTAGGCCGATTTCGCCTATGCTATTTCTACGGCCGATTCGCCCAAAATCGTCACGATTCAGTACCTAGAATTGCTCCCATAAGAAAACTGACCCAAAAGCCGTGATCGGCGCAATGAATTACCATGGAAAACACCGTTTTCTTGTTTTTCATTTCTGGACCAATTTTGCTAAATTCCACGGGCGATTCGCTCGAAATCGTCATGATTCGGTATCTAGAGTTGCTCACACAAGAAAACGAGCAAAAAATCCGTGATCAGCGCATTGAATTACCTTGGAAACACAGTTTTCTTGTTTTTAATTTTCAGACCGATTTCGCTAATTTCCACGGCCGATTCGCCCGAAATCGTCACGATTCAACATCAGGAGTTGCTCACGTAAGAAAACTAACCCAAAATCCGTGATCAGCGCATTGAATTACCCTGGAAAACACCCTTTTCTTGTTTTTCGTTTCTGGACCGTTTACGCCAATTTCCACGGCCGATTCGCCCGAAATCGTCACGATTTAGTATCTAGAGTTGCTCACATAAAAAAACTAACCAAAAATCCGTGATCAACGCATTGAATTACCATGGAAAACACCTTTTTCTTGTTTTTCGTTTCTGGACCGATTTCGCCAATTTCCACGGCCGATTCGCCCCTAATCGTCACGATTCAGTATCTAGAGTTGCTCTCATAAAAAACTAACCAAAAATCCGTGATCAACGCATTGAATTACCATGGAAACACCTTTTTCTTGTTTTTCGTTTCTGGACCGATTTCGCCAATTTCCACGGCCGATTCGCCCGAAATCGTCACGATTCAACATCAGGAGTTGCTCACGTAAGAAAACTAACCCAAAATCCGTGATCAGCGCATTGAATTACACTGGAAAACACCCTTTTCTTGTTTTTCGTTTCTGGACCGATTTCGCCAATTTCCACGGCCGATTCGCCCGAAATCGTCACGATTCAACATCTAGAGTTGCTCACGTAAAAAACTAGCCCAAAATCCGTGATCAGCGCATTGAATTACCCTGGAAAACACCCGTTTCTTGTTTTTCGTTTCTGGACCGATTTCGCCAATTTCCACGGCCGATTCGCCCGAAATCGTCACGATTCAGCATCTAGAGTTTCTCACGAAAAAAACTAACCCAAAATCCGTGATCAGCGCATTGAATTACCCTTGAAAAAACCCTTTTCTTGTTTTTCGTTTCTGGACCGATTTCGCCAATTTCCACGGCCGATTCGCCCGAAATCGTCACGATTCAGCATCTAGAGTTGCTCACGTAAGAAAACTAACCCAAAATCCGTGATCAGCGCATTGAATTACCCTGGAAAACACCCTTTTCTTGTTTTTCGTTTCCGGACCGATTTCGCCAATTTCCACGGCCGATTCGCCCGAAATCGTCACGATTCAGTATCTAGAGATGCTCACACGGGGCAAAAAATTAAATTAATTTCCAAATTCTCCGGATGGAATTACCCCAGGAAACATTTTTGTTCGACTGTGAAAATGCCGCAGGTAAAAATTGAAAGCGCAAGCACATGTAACCAGGTCAAAACCTACGAACCTTTAAAAATGCCCAATTTTTTACCCAAATAAAGGTTGGAGCAAAAAAATAACCAAATTTTCAAAATCTACACATGAAATTACCCCAGGAAACTTTTTTGTTCGGTTATGGAACAACTTCAGACAAAAATTGAAAGGGCGAACACTTAAAACCCGGTGAAAACCGTGCGAGTTTTAAAAAATGCCCAATTTTTACTCAAAAACAAGGTCGGGGCAAAAAATTAACCCAATTTCTAAAATCTTCGGATGGAATTACCTTAGGAAAATTTTTTGTTAGGTTATGGAACAACTTCAGACAAAAATTGACAGGGCGAACACTTGTAACGGCGTAAAATCCTTCAAAACTTAAAAATGCCCAAATTTTGCCCCAAATAAGGGTCGGAGGCAAAAATTAACTCAATTTTCAAAATCTCCGGATGGAATTACCCCAGGAAATTTTTTTGTTCGGTCATGGAACAACTTCAGACAAAAATTGAAAGGGCGAACACTTGTAACACCGTAAAATCCTTCAAAATTTAAAAAAATGCCCAAATTTTGCCCCAAATAAGGGTCGGGGCAAAAAATTAACCCAATTTTCAAAATCTCCGGATGAAATTACCCCAGGAACCATTTTTGTGCAACTGTGAAAGTGTCGCAGGTAAAAATTGAAAGGGCGAACACATATGATTACACTACTGAAAAAAAAAATACAAAGAGAAATAAGTAACACTGTTTTCAGAATAGGTTTTTCGTGTCTACAGCGTATGAAAAGTTGTCCGATAAAATTTTTTTCGCGGCTCCAAGCACAACTTTGGGTGTTCGTTTCGTGTGCACAGAACCAAGTTTGTGGCTTATACTATGCTCGCTGGAGGAAGCGAGCAAATTTGAAAAACGCGCGCGAGGGGAAAACGGCTCATATTATGCGTGATGCGCTATCCGCTCGCTGGCGCTCGCTCGCGCATCCGCATGATATCAAAAGTCCATATTCAGAACAGAAGAAATTGCATTTTTTGCTGACCATTTTGGTCTCCTGTTTTGGAAACAACCATGGCAAAAATGAGCTGCATGAGCTTTACGCAGGATCTGCATGGAGCCTAACCACGAACGTTGCTAAGTGTGGTACACCTCTCAACTGATTTTGGTACTGCGATTATTTAAAAAAAAAAACACCAAAATGGGCAAAACACCGAAAAGTGCACCCAAAAGCAACCTTTTTCTGTGCGATTATAAAAGGACAGTTCATGTCAGCTTGGAAAGCACAGTTTGTGTTCAAGGAAAACTTTCAATTTGTGATGAAGGAAAAACTTCAAGACAACCCACAACAAACTGCAAGAAAATTGTCACTGAAATCAAAAGAGTACCAGAAAATCGCAGTCAGTGTTTACCGTTTCAAGTCCCCTTAAAGTTCAAACGAACTGAAGGTTTTTTATTCAGTGAAAACTTCCAAATTACATGCAATTACATTTTTTTTGCGTTCAACGAAAACTTTTTTACAAAAAGATGTTATGCAACCAGTCGAATTGTATGACTCAAAGACACACGCGCGCTGCTTTCTACCGTGCATTGGGTCTCGGTACGGTTTCATTGAAGATTCGTGACTGTTGTAAAAAATGCGGTATAAAATAAAAATAGAAGTCAGAAAAATAGGCACTGGTTGTGTTGTGGATTGTGACGCACGCGCTTCCCTGACAATCAGGGTCACGTATGCAGTTAGATCGTTTTGAGACCC
The DNA here is from genome assembly GCA_030248135.1 of Theristus sp. LFF4_11. Taxonomy (NCBI): domain Eukaryota; kingdom Metazoa; phylum Nematoda; class Chromadorea; order Monhysterida; family Xyalidae; genus Theristus; species Theristus sp. LFF4_11. The sequence continues at coordinate 178,774 of JASANC010002498.1, read as the reverse complement.
AGTACAGCACAGATACCGTACCACCGTTCACCCAAGGTTTCTGTGTTTCACATCTATCCACGTTGACCAACACGCACACATGCATCTTTAGCTGTTTTATTTTCATTTCAAAACCCCGGTGTTGTGTTGATGCAAAAATTGTCAGAAACCAGTTTTCTTGTGCCGTTCCACGCAGTTTTCAGCCAGGTTATGCAAGTTTGTCATTTGTGTTTCGAGGGCTGAAAAGTCCGCAGTGTTTTCATTCTTGTGAAAAGCAACGGAACATTCAATGGCATTGAAAAAAACAGAAAACCGTTCAATTGTTGATTGTTTCTCTTTGAACTCATTTTTGACAGTTTTAAAAAACGAGAATGTAACTTGTGAAGATTGCAAAGAATGTATCTAAGATAAATCCACGTGGCCTGACGAGACAGTGTGTGCGAATGCAGGTTACAGGTTGGGTACGGTAAAACAGTGGAGAGCCTGTCCAGTACAGAGCTGTCACGTTCATTTCATTTTTTAAAGCGCAGCTCTTTTCAACAATTTTTTAAACCGAACAGTACAATGTACGATTTCATCGTCAAAATGTGCACAACCAAACACACAAATGATTGCTAATCGAACGAGTGGGAAGAGAACTGCATGCGCTCATACGCTTAAAACAGCAAAATTCCATTGTCCCTGCCATTTTGCGTGCCAAAGTTCACATCGCCACGCAAAACCTGAGATGCAGCAAATCACCGCACGAAAGATTTTCAGAAAACCCCGGTTTGCCAGATGTGGCTTTGCAAAAAAGGCTTTACTTAGGGCACCTACAGTGACTTTATTCAGTGCAACATCGCAGCCCAGCCGTGCATCAGTGGCCGGTCACAAAGTTTGAGCCTGTAGTGTTTTGCAGAATACACCGAGCATGGAAAACTTTGAATCACAGTTAGAAGAACGAATGTGTCGGGTTTGGCTGGAATCAAACACCCCATTTGTGGCTGAATTGAATATGTTTTCGTGCAATTCCGATCCCGCCCTTTCGTTTTGTGCGAGCTATCTATGTATTCTGCGAAAAAGGTGACAGGTTTAAAAAATAAGTAACTGATTTACTTTTATTAGCCTCAAAAACCCAACCAAGAGTTTCAGTTTGCGGAAGGAAAGGATTTTTTGGCACTCAAATTGGTATGAACGATGATGGAGTTTTTAAAACTTGCGGAATACACAACAGTATTGCTGTCTAATTTTACGTTTTCCTCTTTCTTTGGCGCATTATCAAATTGAGATGAAACACGTTTCTTTATTTGCTGACATGCAAACACACACGACAGCAGTCGAATCATGCAGCTCGTCTTGCCAGCGTGTTTCCAGCGCAAAGTTCAATCGAACTGACGTTTTTTCTTCAAATGACTGTCCCAATACAACCTTCGCATTTTTACGTTCCACTGAATATTTCGCAGAAACTTGTTATGTTTTTTGAAAACAGTGTAACAGAAAACACTTGAAAAATGTTGTACGGTTGTTTCTATCGTTTTCGATCTCGACACGAACTGGATTGAAAGTCACGGTATCAGGTAAGGGAGATCACAGGTATCATCGGCATTGGTTGTGAAAGACGCTTCCTTGACTTCTATGGTTCTTTGTGGTAAAGATTGTTTTTGAGTTACAGTATGTTTCAGAGTATACGATAGATACCGTACACTCATATGCACCCTGAGTTTTCTACATTGCACATTTTACACGTTCACCACGCACATGCGCATCTTTAGCTGTTTATTTTCAATTGAACATCAAAAGGTTTTGAGACGCAAAACGTTATCAAAAAACCAGTTTCGCTCAGTTTCCTGCACCTCGCAATCAATCACGCAATTACGCAATAAAACGCTTTGAAATCGGACAAACAAGCTTTTGAATAAAGAAAATTGAACGCAAACATTGAAAATTTACTGTTGAAAATTGTTGTTGTTTGGTTAGGTTGAACAAAACAACGTCGAATTTTGACCGCAAAACAACCGCTGAGCTGCAAAACAACCACTACTGCATAACCAATGCGATGATACTTTTTCTTTGGTTGTGCTGCCCAAAACGTGCATAAATGCGTTTGTGGTTTCACGCATGGGGCGGGAATTCCAAAATCCTGAAGTGGTCCGAGTCTCCGAAATGGGCAAATTGGAACGGGCCACATGGCACCTAAAACTGAAAAACAACTGTAAAGCAAACAAAAGCAAAAAAATCGATAGTGAAGATTAACCTAAAAAAAACAATTTTCGCTTTAAGATAATAGAACGAGTACATAATAGCACCACCGGAGTACAGCAATCGTGGCATCGGCAAGTAGCTGTTTCGTTTCGCACTCGTACGAGCAAAACAAACTGGACTGTCAAGCATTCTGCGTTGCGATTGTCAACATTGTGCAAGACTGCTGGTTTCGAAGTGATCTCTGTTGGTTTATATCCTGCAAATCCGTAACACGCCCGTGCGTATATGGGTGTATATCTCACGCCGCGTTTGACCAACGCGAAAACGGCACCTATACTGTGGACAGTGGGTCTTTCTACTCTGATATACGCGATTTTAAAATGAATAAAATTTTTGTGCATGCGACCGTTTGTGTTAAAGTACAGTAGAATGGACCCTTTATGTGAATGGATCTATCGATCCGGTTTTGATTGAATTCCAGCCACCCGTTTGTGGCTGACTGTATGTCTTCTGGCAACTCCGATCTTGTTCTTTCTTCAGTTGCGTTGTGCTCTGCATTCTGCGACCAAAAGTGACACAGCTTCAAAAAAAACAACAACTGTGGAGTTCTGCTGATTCACGCCCACTGGTTTGACTTTAGGCGCATTCATGTTGCAGTATTTAGTGCCCGCGCAGCGATGTTTTAACATAGCTGTGCGGTCACTAAATACTACATCGTGAATGCGCGCCCTTTTTGGTTCATGAAACCCACCGCCGCCACGCCGCTGATGTTTCACACATCGTACAGTAGTTTAGGTTTTCACCTCCAAAATGACTTGACTTACTTGACTTACCGCGTCGATCCGCGTAGCGCGGATCTCGCTGTTCCGTTTTTTGCGGGACTCGACTCCAATTGTATCCGGTTTTCTTATCATCCGCCTACAGTATGCTTGTTTGAACCGGTCCACTCTTTTCGCGGAACACAGAGCATGTGAAACATTGAATTACAGTAGCGGCTTTTGTGGCTCGACTTGTTTTCTCGAAACTGGTGCCCTTCATTCTTCTTCGTTCGTGAGCTCTGTATTCTGCGAAAAAGTTGGCAGGTTTAAAAAAACATCGTTTAGTTTTACAGTAGCTACTATTCTTTAATTTGGTTTGCGTTTGCACAAGGGAATGTCAAAATTAGGTTGCTTTGCCGTGTGCGGACGTTTTACGGGTTTGGTTCGGTTGTGGGGCTTTTCCTTAGGACGTGAAACTTTTGTGCCTACGGTCTTTCTGAAACGATAATATAATAGTGTGAAGAAATTATTCGTTTTTTGGAGACTTTTGAAAAGTTTTTGAACGCACGGCTTTAAAAAAAACAGAAATAGGTCTCGAGACAGCCCCTTTTTTTCAAAATCTGCCGAAAGTCTGGTCATTAGACGGCAGGTGGTCATCTCCTGGGCACTGAAAGATGGAATGGAACAGAAATTGGCATGAAGAAAGGCACAGTGTTTTGGAGTGTGTGGAGGTAATTTTTGCACCTTTAATGTTTCACCGCGCTTACTTATTGAATGGTCATCGAAGCGGCAACATGAACCCATGTTGTGGTTCCGCAAAAAGGCGAAAGCAAATAAAAATAAACCAAGATGACCCAAAAAAATTCAGAAGAAGCCCGCAGTTTTTTCTGATTACACGGTAATCTAGCCCAGCTGTGAGTAAACAAAGCTGATCCACAAATCGGTTGCTCGCTTTCCACCAAACCGGATGCATTCGTTCTTCTTACTTGTAATTCAAAGCTTCGCACGTGCTTTACTCCGTGAAAAGTGTGACAGGGTTCAATCAACCATACTGTAGGCGGATACGATAAAAAAGTCGGATACAATCCGATCCGACTCGCCCAAAAAACGGTTAAGTAACGACTTGCTTTGAAGTCTGTCCAACTTTTTGCTATATAAGATGACCGGATGTGTGAGGTGATAACCTAATGGCCGTCGCGTGAAACATCAGCGGCGTTGTTGCGATGTTTTTATGAACCAAAAACAAGTTGGTGTGAAACAGCAGCACTCCACAGTTGGCACGTTTGTTCGCGAGTCAACAGCTACAGTTATTGTGGATTTATTCAAACGTGTCCGGACTAAAATGACGTGATTTGCTTTTTTAAAACGCCTGTTTGTCAAAGTACAGGCACTACAATGTCAGTTTGGTGTGACTGATTCGACATTCACCATTATTTGTTTCCGGGGAGAAATCGGCTAAACGGAAAGTCTGGTTTGCTGTGAACGTCAAGCGCATGTGTTTTGCGGCACATGACGTCATTTCAGTGGGACACGTTTGAAAAAAATAGGTGATACCATGCCACAATGAGTAGAGTTTACCACAATACACAAGTTCCAGTAGTGTTAAATCGGGCAATTTGATATTGTTTCAAATTGATTTTATTAAACTGGATTTACATGTAAGTGCGAGTCCTCACGCTGTCATCAATGTGAACTTGAAAAATAAAGTACAACTGCAAAACCAACAGTGTATTGTCATGAAAAATAGTGATTTGGCGACTATGACAAATGTGCATAAGAAGAACCAATATAGTGTCTAAAAATAGCAAATTAAAAATATTAATAAAAGAATCAAAACTTACAGCAGAAAACATGGTATTTCAACACAGATTTCTGAAACTAAGAACAATGGTCTACTTTGTGGCGTGTGTAACTTATATAAAAACAACAACTGCAAAGTGACAAAGTGAACAAAAAAATCAAATCAATTGATAAAGTGCCTCTTTATACCAGTTCAACGAAAATCTATAATATTGTGGATTTATTCAAACGTGTCCGGGCTAAAATGACGTCATTTGCTTTAAAAAACGCCCGTTTGCCAAAGTACAGGCACCAAAATGTCAGTTTGGTGTGACTGATTCGACATCCACCATTTTTTTACAGGAAGAAATCGGCTAAACGGATAATCTGGTTTGCAGTGATCGGCAAGCGCATGTTTGGCGAATCATGACGTCATTTCAGTGGGACACGTTTATAAAAATAGGTCATACTATAGTACCGTAAAGTCTTGCATATAAGGTTCCTCCCACTTATAAGACCCCCACCCAAAAGTGGGCGGAGTGTCACACGGCGGGGAAACCAAAAAAATTCAAATTTTTGACTTGGTAAAATTCCCACCCCGTTTATAAGGCTCGGAATTCCTAATCTTAGCTTTATAAGACCTCCTCCCACTTATAAGGTTGTCACATAAAATTCCACTTTTTTCAGAAATTTTTGATTTTCAAATTTATATAAGGAGACCTTATATGCAAGACTTTACGGTAGTCGTCGTGAAAAGGCAAACAACTTCAAAATCAAAACATCCTGACCACCGGTTTGTGCGTCGTCGTCATCGTATCGTCATTCCCCTGACCGCAGTCACTGTTCCGTTTTAGTGCGCGCGGTGAAACACGCTGCTGCTGGGCGCCTATGATGCTGCCGTTTCGCTGATGTTGCACCGTTGCCATATTACCATGTCGTTGACGGCCGCCGCCGCGACCATGGTAGTTGCGATTGAAGTTTTCGACGATCAGCGTTATCGGAAACGCGAGTACGATAACGCCCGAGATGCTGGTTAGCGTTGCGATTAGCTTGCCGCCTGGAGACGAAAACACTGTTTTTTTTTGTTGAGCTGTAACTTGAGAAGAAGAGCTACAACGGGAACTTGAACTGAAAACATGCGGTGAAACTTTTAAAATTTTGAGAAAATTCTGGCGTTTCAAAACGACATTGTGGATAAAGTGGGCTTATTTAGACTGGTGGCACTAAAAAACTATTCTGGCTTTTCATAATGCCATCTGGCATTTTTTTTAAAACGAGCCGACAGGCGTTTTTATTGCCCGCTGCGAGCGCGGTTGATCACGTTTTGAAACGCGAGAATCTTGTGAACGAAATGGTCAAATGGAAATAATGTGGTGAAGTTCATTTTCTTAGTGGGCATTTTACAGCAGGAACTCAATATGGAACAGAAATTTAACAAGAGAACAATTTTTGCACAAAAGGCCACTATTTTTGCACTCGCTCGCACCCACTGTTCTGTTCTCTGTTCTATTTCTGCGCTTTTTTTAAGCGTCACGCGGGCGCAAATGCACAAGGACACACAAGGTTGCAATCCAGCAAGCTGGGTACAGTATGGCCGAATAAATAAGGCAGTCTCATTCAAGGCGAGATTAGTCGCCGACTAGGAGTTGCCTTTCTGAAATAGGCTAAAATGTTCGCCAATCGAGCGTGCAATGTATAAAAAATGAACAGAATAGCACAAATAACCAATTTCTTTTAAGAAACATTCAAATTTCGCGCGCGCTCTTGCACCCTGCAAAAAGCGGCCATATGTTTAATCGGCCACACCGTGCACAGCGAGAAGCCGCTGTTGCACGCACCCATCGTCTCCGGCACCATGTCTCCGTAGCCGACGGTCGTCATCGTCACGATACACCACCAGAACGTGTGCGGAATCGAGATGAACTTTGAGTCTGGTTCGTCCTTCTCGAGATAGTAGACCGTAGTCGAGTACAGTATGATCGTGACGGACATGAACGTGCCGAGCAGGCCGATCTCGCGGACACTTGACGTCAGTGACGTCACCAGAGACGACACTCCGCCGCTGCGATGCAATCGAACGCCAGTAGGTTTGCATTTTTTTTTGAACCCGGTCACTTTTCACGGAGGCAGCAGCAAAGAAGTTAAAATGACATTATTCAATAAAGTCTCTTTTTCATGGTGAACGCCAAATACCTGTATCGGGCGAGCTTGAAGATGCGCATCACCCGGAGCACCCGCAACACTCGCAGAACCAGTAGCGCACCCTAAAATATTGTTTTTTTTCGTGTGTTTGGCGGCACATGACGTCATTTCAGTGGGACACGTTTAAAAAAATAGGTCACACCAACTTACTCTATAACTATGTATTTACGTACCTGTATATTATCGATCGAATGGAATTTCACCCCAAACGAGGTCACGAGCACCTCGATATGAAACGGCGCCACGCTCAGAACGTCGATTAGATTCAGCGGTTGCCGGATAAAATGTAATTTTTCAGCGGAAATCGTGAATCGAAACAGAAACTCCGCGGTGAACCAGACGATGCAGACCAATTCGATCCATTGGAAAACGGCCAGCGGTTGCCGCTCGTACGGATAGTCGGTGTTGGTGACCTGGTCAGTGTCAGGAGTACGGTACAGTTTGTTTGTAAGTGGAAACCGGTCACTTTTCTTTCCCCGAACTCAGCGCTTGTGAAAATAGTAAGAACGTGATTGGAGTTGCAAGTAAACCTATTTATTTCGCCAGCAATATTGCACCTGAACGTTTGATTTCAAGTAAACCCGATGCACTTCTTCTTCTTACACACTGTTTTGCATGCACTGTGTTCTGCGAAAAGCGACTGGTTTCAACACAGATACCATACACACAAAAAATGACCCAATATTTGTGCCAAAGCTTGTCCTGTCCTGAAACCATACTCAAAAACTGGGGTCATTGACAAACGCTGGGTCATTTGTGTCACGGTGTCTACGGGTTACGGTGCGGATACTGTACAAGCGAAAAGATTCAACAAAGCGAAAAGATTCGATTTGCGAAAAAAATATTTAAGTGCGGAAAAAGTGCAAAAGCGATCATTTAACCTGATGACCAAATGGTGCTGGTTTCTGCAAGTTGCCAAAAGTTTTTTTTATCAGAAAATAAAGATAGTCAATTGGTGTAAATTTTTATTCATATCTGACCATTGACAAAAAAACGTTCTCACTTGACTTGAATTGCAAAGTGAGCAAACGTCCTTGTGTTTCCTACTTCTTTTGCTCACACGCGTATCAAACTTCAACGTTCAAAATCGAGTCTGTTTTTTATTCCAACGAAACCCGCCACTCGTCACCTGGCAGCTCGGCAAGCTGGCGACAATCATCGTCAGCACTGAGACGATGACGGCGCCAACTGACAGCACCATGTACAGGGTGGCGCACTTTGACGACTGCGGCACTTCGGTAAGTGTGAACGCCGAACGTCGTAAACGCTCGCAGCAGACACCCGTGAACTGATCGATCGGTTGATGGTGGTGGTAGGAGGCTGCATGGTTACGGTAGATTACGGTAGGATGGTGGTGGTGGTAGGAGACTGCAAAGTTACGGTAGATTACGGTAGGTTGGTGGTAGTGGTAGGAAGCAGTAGGGTTACTGTAGATTACGGTAGGTTTGGTGATGGTGGTAGCAGGCTGCAGGGTTACGACAGATTACGGTAGGTTGGTGGTGGTAGGAGGCTGCAGGGTTACGGAAGATTACGGTAGGTTGGTGGTGGTGGTATGAGGCTGCAGGGTTACGGTAGATTACGGTAGGTTGGTGGTGGTGGTATGAGGCTGCAGGGTTACAGTAGATTACGGTAGGTTGGCGGTGGTGGTATGAGGCTGCAGGGTTACGGTAGATTACGGTAGGTTGGTGGTGGTGGTATGAGGCTGCAGGGTTACAGTAGATTACGGTAGGTTTGTGGTGGTGGTAGGAAGCTGCAGAGTTACGGTAGATTACGGTTGATTGGTCTCACACCGCGAAACGCGCGAAACCTACAGCATCATACTATCACACAAGGTGTAAACAGCTAATTAGCTTCATGTTGGACTTTGCACTGCACAGTTCACAAGGCCCGCCACTGACCATTGAGCAGTGGTTTCAGAGCATCAAAGGTAAAGGACACAACAGCGATGGAAGAAAGAGATCACGTCGTCAAGTGGTATAAGGCGCTGATTCGGCATACAACCAGTGGCGTGATTTCGAGACCCTCTTGGGGTCACAAAATTTTTCCGATTGTACATGCTTTTGAAAATATGTAGAACACAGACAAATCAATCAAATCACAGAAAAATGGATGGAATGTAAGTGTATAAGCAATTTTCTCAAACGTGTCACATCGAAGTGACGTCATGTGCTCTATAGAACATGCGCTTGTCATGCACAACGAACCGGACTTTTCAGTTTGGCTCATCGGTAACTCAAAAAACTACTTGATAAAATTAACTACTGTACTGAAATTCAGACGTGTTCATGTCAGACAAACGTTCAGAAGCTGACGTCATTTCAGCCTGACACATCCAGCTAAATCTACTATATAATCTACTAGAATAAATACAGTGACAATCGTCTCGGCTGTGCGCCCAGATTGCTCGGTTTTTTTGGAACTTGTCTTTGTCCCCTTATGCCTGACATTCGAACAGAGCCGAATAAAAGCCGGAACAAAAAAAAATACCAGCACACACCTTTTCTGCCGGTGATATCGACCGGTGCCATGGCAGTGCCATTATTGAGTTTACCAGAGGAACCGAATTTCTTCTGGTCACCATCATGACACAACGGAATCTCGTTGTCACTCTCCAGCAGGTCGTCGTCCAAGGGCAGCCCGAGCACTTCGCGGCAGCACGGTGCCACCAATGAGTCTGGTAGTTGCCAGAATTTCAGCTCCTGGAATCACCGACAAATGTAAAGCACATTTGTTAAAACCTGTCACTTTCGCAGGAGTGTATACAGAGCATATGCGAAACTTTTCAATTACAGCAAAAACAACGAATGTATCGGGTATGGTTGAAATCAAACGCAGATCAGAGAGCCCATTTGTGGCTGAAAATGTTTGCTGGTAATTTTCGTTGTTTCCGTTCCATCGTTCTTTCGCGTACTCTGTGTTCTGCAGAAATAGTAACAGGTTGAAACAAAAATACGGAACATGAAAAACGTAACGCCGTCGTTTATATTTTTCTTTTGTTTTAATCTTAGAAGTTAGAATTTTAGTGCTCTAGTTTCAACTATAACGGGACCCTCCAACGAACAGGCAGGCACGTCTTGTTGAGTAAAATTAGATCGCTTATATTGTACCACTGAAACATAACATTGCCATATTACATCCCAGCGCTGCTGTGGACAACTCTGTGTCCCGCGTCTGGCTTGTCTGGTGTGTACCGATGCGTCGCTGATGTTTCAGCCAGACATAGCGTCCGTCTGACCAAAACAAACAAAAACAATAGCCGAATATCAGGCACCGATGCGTCGCTGATGTTTCAGCCAGACATAGCGTCCGTCTGACCAAAACAAACAAAAACAATAGCCGAATATCAAGTGCATAAACCCGCCTCCAAAAACTGCTCCGGACACATCTCGGGCGCACAATGCAGCACGCCCACCCTGTAGTACTGCAGAACGACGTCGAAGACGCGCGGGTCACGATCGAAGTAGTAGCATTGCTGGTGTCGGCCACCGATGAAATGGTCGCACATCAGAACACGTCGGTTATGCGGCGAACGTACGAAGCGCTCGAGAAAGCCGAGCTGCTTGTGGCTAGCCGAAAGAATGCTGGGGTTCCCGCCGGTCGGGGTGAAGTGTCGCCCCAGTAGCTGGATAGTTCTCCCCGCTATCGAGATGTCGACCAGCGGCTCGACTAAATCGTCCGACAGCAGTTGCGGTTCGTCTTCATCCTCGAGCGCCGCCAACGCCGGGGTGTTGGTGTTCTTCGGTGTCGAGATTCGTTCCTCGGTTTTGACGTACGCTTCCGTACACCCTGTTGCAGGCGACTTGAAAAGCGACAAGTGGCCCGCGCCGCTGGACAACAACTGCACGGTGTGACTGCGAATGAAACTGGGCGCTTTTCGGTTGCTGTTGTTGCTGTTGTTGTTGTTGTTGTTGTTGTTGTTACTGCGTTGACTCAATAGTGTGACGTTAGTAGTACTACTGACATTGTTTCGACTGTTGTTACTGGCGCTACTGAAATGCGAGTTCTGCTGTGAAGTGCTCAGCATTTCCGTTGCGGCTATTGAACTGCGATTCTGAAAAGTGACGCCGAAATTGTTCGCCGATGTTGCCACGGCGTTTGGCACGGGTATAGACGGCTGCTGCTGAGTACTGCTGAACAGGTTCGATTGCTGTTGATTAGAAATTGCGCTTTTATTATTGCCGTTGTTGTGCTGGCTGGTATTACTAGTCGGATTGTCATCACTGCTCCCGCAGTTGTCATTATTATTTCCGAACATATCAGCAGCCGAAAGCACGCACGCAGCCGCTGCCGTTTCTGTGAACATTTTTTTCTACTCCTCGTTTTTTTTGTTTTTTTCCTGGTACACTATGCCCACACACTCCGCCTAATCCAATCCAATCTCCAACATATTGGGATATATATATTGTTTTATGATCCTTCTACGGTTGGTGAGCGGTGGTTTTTATTAGTGTGCCGCAGCGTAATAATCGTCGTTGTTTCATCAGTTCTCTGGTGCAATTCGTGCGGCAATTCGCGATGAGTCACGCACTTTTTGCACGTGATCAGTGATGAAATACAGCAGGGCAGTGAGGTGCGTACGTACGTGCGGTTTTGGAGGAAAACGATGCTGAAAAAAATGTGAAAGAGTCACGAGTCACGCACGCTGAGAAGGCGTCCGAACAGGAGGTCCGAAAAGGTGTCCGAAAAGGAGTCCGAACAGTTGTATGAAAAGGTGTCCGGTGTCCTGTCCGCCTTGGTGTGTCCGCGCGGGATTTCAAAAGTGGCCCAAAACGCCTGGCCCAAAACCCAAATTTCCGGTACAAATACGCACGGAGCAGGAAACCACACAGGTCACTCAGGCGAACTGAACATCGGACACTTATTCGGACACTTTTTTTGTCTGGTGCCAAGCAACTATTATTAATGTTAAGGTTCTGCGACTCAATACGTTTGCAGACGTTAGAAAGGAAAACGGATTTCAATCTTACGTGGCAATTCAAAATCGCCTGACTGACTCGGTCCTACAGGATGGGCCAAAAAAAGGTTCCATTTTCAAACTGCTGTCACTGGCTGGTGTTTCAATATTATGAGCTGAAATTTTCAGCATTGATAAAACATGTGATGCCATTTTTTCTGACAAAGTTTTTATCCAGTTTGGTCAAGTAGATTCAGTTTTACAGCACAATGTTTAAAAATTCTCAAATTTTCAAAAAAACGGATTTTTAACCAAGAATTTTACAACGAATCATTGCTCATAGACATCCAAATCATCATCAAGGTTTGTCGTCCGGCAGCGGCTGGATTAAATTTTACACGAAACTGGCGAGCCACTGCAGAAAAACTTTCGGATTGCTCCCACCAGATAGCACACCAGACCCGTTGTTCTGCTGTCCACTTAACCATGACGAAACTGCAGAAAACTGAAACTGAAACACTGTTTTTATTCAAACCGCAGAAAAACTTTAAAAAGAAACAAATTAACAGACAGAGCAACACACAAAACAATAAGTCAACTGATCAATTCTTTCTGTCGCAGTCGCATGGCTGCTGACTCAAGTCCGTTGTGAAACATCAGAATTTCGCTCGAGCTGCTCAAATGCAATTCAAGCGTGAGACCTTTCCACTCTGAGCGCATGATTTGAACAATCAATACCCCGGGTATCCAAAAATACCCATTTGTCACCTTCGCAACAGTTTCCAAATTGAATCACGCATCTTGATACTAACTTTTTCTTGCACTCATTTCAGTCAATTTGTTGATTTTTCGAGCTTTTTAGAAAATCTGCCACAGCGAGCGCTAGGAATTATATATCGGCAAAAAAATTTTGTCAGTAAAATGGCATCACATGTTTTATCAGTGCTGAAAATTTCAGCTCATAATAATAAAACACCAGCCAGTGACAGCAGTTTTAAAATGGAACCTTTTTTTTGGCCCACCCTGTATTTAGGGGACTCGGATCGCTTTGCCAGTTTTGAACTCCCGTGTCATGTGTAAAACTGCTGTACCTAATGCGCGCATTGAGTCGCGGGACCAAAGAACAATCCATATGCTGTAAGCTGATTGGTTGAATTTGCTTTGCGCGAACCAATCAACACATACGCGCTCAACTCCAACATTCATTGGTGCTTAAAATGAGTGAATGAGATAGGCCGGTGTGCCTAAGTAAATAAAACGCAGAACAGTCAGTCATTGAAGGAACGACCGAAAAAAAAACAGGAAAAAGACAATTATTTAGGTGCACGTGTACGATAAGAAAAGCATTACCGGAAATAAAAAATAGTAAAATTATCGAGGAATGAGTGATGCATTTTGTAATGAAGCTGATACTTTGGCTGGCATTACATTCATTCGATTGAAAAAAATGCTTTCCAGAGAGTATTTGCGGTTGAGGGCACAGTGTTTTTTTGAGGGCACTCGAATAACATGCACCAGTCAAAAAAAAAACACTTTAAAAAGTCGTTGATTACGTTAGCCGAATAAAATGTTTAAAAACAAGAATATGTCTCTCTTGACGTTTTTTTTCAGCTTTTTTGTCACATAAACAAATCATTGCACAAGTTTGTAAACTCTGAAAACTTATTTGGTTATTATGATTGAAATCAAAAGCCAAGCAATGGTTTGTTCTTACTTGAAAATGAATAATCAAAAAACTGTGTAAAAAAATAAAGCGGCATAAGCAGTATTTTGTGACCGCGTAGCTATGTTTTAACACAGCTAGCGCTACTAAATACTGCTTCATGAATGGCCCTTAAAGTTATGCTAAGGCAGAATAAAGTGGATGGAAAGGCGGTTCATCAAAGCTACTTCCGCTTTGTGTAAGTTTTGCTAAAACTTGTAACTTTCTTGATAATGTACTTGTTTACCACAATGTGTAAAGAACGCAAAATCAATGGCATTGTTCATCTGTGTAGTCTCACCGGATCGCAAATTTTACAAGCATTTCCGCCAGCTATTTGGTGAAGTGCATTTACAGCAGATTGAAAATCAGATTTTATTGCGGACATAAACATATCCTTGGAAGTTTCTCAAAATATGAGAGATAAACAGTTTTTAACAGCTTTCGCGAAAATATGTACTTAACAACAGCATGGGTATAGTACTTGAGGAGTCATGTTTTTCATGCCGCGGTAATCTACAGCTCAAAAACTTCAAAAAACTGGGGGAAAAAACGTTCGGACGTTTGACATAACGAAAAGGTTTGGTTGTTATCCACATGTATTACGTAAAACAATCAAGTTCAACAACAAAGAAGTTCGGATGAAAAAATATTCCACAAAAAACATGATATGCGCGCTGAAATTTGAAACTTGCGCGCGACAAAACGATTGAAAGCAAGTTGTTGCAGTGTCGTGGTGTTTGCAAAAGTTTGCTGTCAGAAAAGTGAAAGGCATATCTGTATTACAAGGTTGCATTTCTTGACAAAATCAACAACTTTTAAAAATTTTCGCAGGAAAGTGTCAACTCTCAAAAAGTTACAGTGCTAATTTTACGTCTTTCCAGCGTGATGTAGGCCTTAAAACCAACTTACAGTATGGCCGAATAAATGAGGCAGTCCATCAAGGTGGGATCAGTCGCAGACTAGGAGTTGTCTTTTTCAAAAATGCGAACATAATTTCCAGTCATGTGTGCAACGGAAAAAGAGTGAACACAATAGCGCGGATAATCCGTTAGTTTAAAAAAACGCGTCAAATTTGGCACACAATTTGGTTTCTGAATGTCTTTTTTCTGACATTCAAAATTCGCGCGCTCCTTGAACCCTGAAAAAGCTGCCATGTTTAATCGGCCGTACTTTACAAGGATTTTCGTGTGCATGTATCATCTTTGCACCCCCCCCACCCCCCAAAAATACAAAAAAAAAAAAAAAAACCCCCCCCCCCCCCCCCCCCCAACCCCCCACCCAACACCCCCCCCCCACCCCACCCCCCCCTTTTCCAATCACCCCAAACAAAAAATAAATACAAAACCATTTATTTCAGTGTTCTTTAATGCGGGTGTCAAAGAATGAGTGAAGGAAACAAACACCCCCCAGTGGCAAAGTTGCGGCTGCATCTTATAACGTGCATTGTTTGTGGCAAAGTTGCATGCATGCAGGCACAATTACCAGCAGTTATACCAGTGGCAAAGATGCGGCTTTTTTTAGTGGCAAAGTTGACACACAATCGGTTCTGCGACTCAATGCGCGCTTTAGAGAGGTAAGCAGTTTTATGTTTGACGCGCGAATTCAAAAGTGGTAAAGTGACCCGTGTCCTTGAGCTACCGCTGCGGCGGGGGAGGGGGGGGGGGGTGGGGGTGATTTTGAATCACTGCATCAAACATAAAACTGATACGTCCTTTCGACGACTGCAAACGCATTAGAGTAGCAAAATACTGGAAAAGACAACACGTCAAAATCACAGATTGATGGACATAGAAACTATATTTTATGCTCTTGAGATTTGCTGACTAGCTGAGAACACAAAAGCGAACATTCTACAGATATGGAAACAAAAAAACTTCTAAAAATTCTTGTGAGATCCGCGTTCCCAACTGTTTACCTTAACAATGTAATCCCCCTGCAAATCGTCGCTCAATTTAATGTACATAAAGGAACAAATTTTTACTGGGAAAAAATGTTGTCTGTGTTTTCGAGGCATCTCGTTTTTATCCGTCGTGTCTGCTCATTCCACATAATTTAGCAAAACTTGATACCACAAAATAACATCGCTAAAAATTGTTATTTTTTCTGATATCCCACCTAATAACGCAAATGTAATTTTCAAGCTTTGGGTCACAAAACCGATTAAGACCCACAACAACGGACTGAAAATGTGTGTTTTTTCTTCCGAAACAACAAAAACAAATTTCCCGATCCCGATCCAGTACAAGGTAACAGCATGTTAAGAAAATGTGCCCCGTTTGTTGTCCTCCACTTTGTCTTGCGCGGTGTCCGGTCCCGCAAATAAAAGCGACCTAAAACGCCGAGCGTGGTGTTTTGCCACTTTTATTTCAGCCGGGACACCTCGCGGGACATCCAGATGGACAAGACACCCAGCGGGAACTCCAGGAAAAATGCGAAAACTGCGTGAAATTGAATTTTTTGGGGGAATTTCACAGTCGATTGTCAGCAAATGCGCGCGGTTCGGTTGTGGTATTTTCGAAAACACTTTGAAATGAAAAAATGAGCCACACAAACTTGCGTCAACCAATCAGCGTGGAGGCTGTATTAGCTACTGTATTGTTCAATTTGACGTGTTTTGAAAATGAACAGCAGGAACGAGAAGAAGTAATAAGTTCTGGTTCACTTGTCGGTCATCAGTGAAGAAGAAATGAACCCAACATACTTTTCCGTGGGTGCAACAAAAACTGGAAACAAACTGAAAAACACGCCCGTGGGACAGCCGAATACCCGAATAGGTGATAATTTGCTGGAATAACTTCCCGTAACATATCCCCATTATAAACACTCACTTACTGCGAGAACTGCAAGTCACTTAGGTTTGACAATTTTACAAAAAGCGGAAGTTTTTCTCATAAACTTTACGCGAAAAATTGAGCTTTTTTCCTGAAACGTTTCAGTTGGAAAAATTGCTGAAATTCGTGAAAATTTGTTCAATTCATAGTATGGACAGTAGTAAAAATGCTGACACTGATGATGGAAACGATAATAGATTTTCAATGTGTTCTTGATCATGTGTTTCAAAGATGCGATGCAACAAACACCAACTATTTCAGAAGACTTCATTCAAATACACCACAGCCACACAGATGGGCTACTCAAAAAAAACCTGAAATCCCAGGCGCTGATTGGCTGCATCAATAACAGCCAATCAATCAATCAATCAATCAATCAATCAAATCAATCAATCAATCAATCAAAAGCAATCACGATCACGAACAGTAACCGCAGGTTTTGTAGCACGCCGATTGCATGATGAAACTGAGATACGGCTTGTAACAGTAGTGTTTGATGAAACCACACACTGAGTACTTATCGGTGCAACCTGAAAAAAAAACAACAGTGTTCACTTGAGTTTGTGACATGGAAAGGTTCGCGTGTTGAGACCAGGTATACGGTATTATACTCAGGCGCACTGTTACTAAGTACAGTATTTTATATAACCAAATTTTTTTTTAAAAAAACCCTTTAAAAACACACAAAAAATTTTTTTTTTTTGACTACCATCCCCTTTTTTTCAACAAACCTAAACATACTTTTTTACCAACGCATTTTCCCATCTCTTTCTGACACGTTTAAAAAAATAGGCCATAGCAAACTAACGGAGATTTTTACTGAAAAACAAAACACGCAACGTTTTTACGCAACATTTCACATTGACCAGCTTCTCACAATTCCACAACCACATCTCGTGCCAGGACCGGTTACCGTATACCCACCGTAATCAGAAAAGCTACCTTGTGTCGGCCGTTCTGTCGTTAACGGGCCCGGCCACACGGGCGTGGTCGGAATTGAGCTCGATGTCTGGCGTGTGGTACGCGTGGGAATGAGCGGCTGGGGCTTTGGAATGTCGGTCACTGCGGTGATGAGCGGCTTTGTGGTAATCGGCGTCGTTGTTGTTGTTACCACCGGTGGTTTCGTTGTGCATCCGTACAGCTTCTTCAGCTGAAAATGAAAAGCGTCAACTTTTTAGTTTTTTTTCTTTTTTTTGTGAATGATAATATTATCTAAAAGTGCGGGAGACGCACATAAAAGGAGGAATATGGCTTTGTGTAAGCAGTGACGACTTGGCTCGACAACACTTTTCAAGTCTCTGATGTGGTACACACGGATACAAGTACATAAGAGCTATATTTTTGCGCCGCGTTTGTTTTCCTGAAAAGCGTAAAAACTTTAATTTTTTTAAATTGTCCTCTTCAGTTTAGTCTAAAATCACACCATGTGCGAAATTCTGCAAATTCTGTGCAAAACAGAAAAATCAGAGATTGCAAAACATTGCTGCATGTAGCTTTATCGTTGTTGCTAACGTACGCACCGCTGTGTACACACCAGAACCAGTGACAGAATGGTGTTGTCTGCCGTTGATTTTCACCCTTTTTACCAAACTCTTGTGGTAGGATAAACCGTCTGTCCCGTGAGTCATTGCCTTTGCCACAGAAGGAAACCTTGCGTTCCGATATACCTCTGCGATACACTTTGTCCTGGGCAAAGCAGTGTCAGCGATCCAAAGTCTGATCTGATGTTTTGCCTAGACTATAAGATCTGTCTGTGGTAAAACACCTTCGGCAGTTCTGCCTGGTGTCCGTCGCACTGACGAGCCAGGGGACACCGCGGTATGCGTCTACCTGGCGAAACCGCAAACAGCGGACATTACCGTAAAGTCTTGCATATAAGGTTCCTCCCACTTATAAGACTCCCACCCAAAAGTGGGCGGAGTGTCACACGGCGGGAAACCAAAAAATTCAAAATTTTGACTTGGTCAAAATCCTACTCCGTTTTTAAGGCCCGGGATTCCTAATGTTCGGCTTATAAGACCTCCTCCCACTTATAAGGTTGTCACACAAAATTCCACTTTTTTCAGAAATTTTTGATTTTTAAATTTATATAAGGAGACCTTATATGCAAGACTTTACGGTATGTATTGATCGTTGTTTTAGTGTTTTTAGTGGTCGCTAAATGCCCGAAATACCGCAAATGTGAAAGTTTCATTTGTCTACAAACAAAGTACGAGGGTTGCCATGTGCAACCGAATTTAATGAATAAACGGCGCAAAAATATGGCTCTTATGTACTTGTATCCGTGTGTACCACATCAGAGACTTGAAAAGTGTTGTCGAGCCAAGTCGTCACTGCTTACACAAAGCCATATTCCTCCTTTTATGTGCGTCTCCCGCACTTTTAGATAATATTCTGACTTTTACATAAGCCGCGAAGGTCGGACCAAATTCACAATTCGTTGGTCACACATTCTTCTAAACCCCGGAGAACTCAGGTTTTTCATTTTTCGTTTTTGGGCCGAATTTGCCTATGCTATTTCTACGGCCGATTCGCCCGAAATCGTCACGGTTCAGTACCTAGAATTGCTCACATAAGAAAACTGACCCAAAAGCCGTGATCGGCGCAATGAATTACCCCGGACAACACAATTTTCTTGTTTTTCATTTCTGGACCGATTTCGCCAATTTCCACGGCCGATTCATCCGAAATCGTCACGATTCGGTATCTAGAATTGCTCACATAAAAAAACTAATCCAAAATCCGTGATCAACGCACTGAATTGCCCTGGAAAACACCGTTTTCTTGTTTTTCGTTTCTGGACCGATTTCGCCGATTTCCACGGCCGATTCGCCCGAAATCGTCACGATTCAGTATCTAGAGTTGCTCACATCAAAAACTAATCCAAAATACGTAATCAGCGCATTGAATTACCCCTGACTACACCAGTTTCTCATTTTTTTTTGTTTTTGGACCGATTTCGCCAATTTCCACGGCCGATTCGCCCGAAATCGTCACGATTCAGTATGTAGAGCGCTCACATAAGAAAACTAATTCAAAATTCGTGATCATCGCATTGAGTTACCCCGGGCTACACCAGTTTCTCATTTTTTGTTTTTGGACCGATTTCGCCAATTTCCACGGCCGATTCGCCCGAAATCGTCACGATGCAGTATGTACCGTTGCTCACATAAGAAAACTAAGCCGAAATCCGTGATCAGCGCATTGAATTACCCCGGAAAACACCACTTTCTAATTTTTTTGTTTTTGAACCGATTTCGCCAATTTCCACGGCCGATTTGCCCGAAATCATCACGATTTTGGTTATTTAACAGCTATTCTTTTGATTTTTTCAAAAATAAAAGTCAAATTCAAACTCTCCGTTGTTGGTTACCCCTAGAAACTTTTTTATTCGTCAAATAACGGTTTGTTTCACGCGCAGAAATCGCAAATACACTTCAAAATAAGCCTTTTTCGTAATTTTGTACAAACAAACTCAATTTTGAGCCTTGGGAAGCATCGGAGAAAAAAATGAATGCGAAATTTGAAAATCCCGAAGATTTTTACCCTAGAAAATGTTTTTCTTAAAACAGTCAGAAATTTCTTTATATCACTGAAACTGCGAACACATTTGATGACATAGCCGAAAACAAAAAGGGGTAAACAAGAATAATTTTTTTCACTTTCAGAATTGATAAAATACGCACACAGCGTGTGTAGAAGATCGCCACGAAAAAATTTCTCGTGCACACAGTGTATCTGTGGATTGTCTGCCTGTGTGCCGCAGAAAAAATTCTCAACTCCTTTTATGCTCACAATGCGAGGCACAGCAAGTTTGGAATTTTAGCGCGAGCGACTGACGGGCCATATTATGTCTCAATCCGCTGTCCGCTACGCTGCGCTTCGCTCGCGAATGGACATGATTGTTTCTCAAAATTGGCGATTTTTTGTCGTGGTGAATAATGTTCCGGGCAGAAGTTGTTAGTTGTTCATAGTTGTTGGACAACCAGCAAAAACCAATATGGCTGCCCATTGTTTACTGTGGGTCATGAAACACATTCTATCCGTGTTACAGACCAGACCAAATAGCACTTCAGTGGTTTACAGTGAGATATTAGAAGTAGTCCGACAGAGAATTTTTGTTAGCGCATCCTGGTCTGAAAAAGCTCACTCTGTTGTAACACAGCAACGTTGCAGCAGTCAGAAACAAACACACAGGCACACACACACACACTGGCTGCTATAATATCGCATGTTAGCCAGTGTGTTTGTTCATTGTGCTTTTAGCGAAGACTGAACCGTCCTTAGGACTAGGGTTGGTAAAAACCGGTTTTATTTCCGTTTTAAAACCGTTTTATTTCCCAATTTTCCCAGCACAAAAAAAGTGTCCAGAAGTTGGTCGCCTCCAAAGAAACATCAAGAATACAGTCGAAAATAGCATCTGAAGCGTCAAGAAAAGTAAATCTGATGTGTATTTCATAAATCCAGTTTCACACACACAGCCCATTGTTCACTTTTGCGACAGGTAATTTTGCGATATCATCCACAATTAATAGTTTTGAAATACCGAAAGTTTGAGAAAAAAGTTCAACCGTTTTACACAAAAAAAAAGTAAAAAAACCGTTTTTTTTCACACGAAAAAAAGAAAAAAACGGTTTTTAAACAAAAACCGGTTTTAAAACGGAAAAACCGGTTTTTTCATGCCAACCCCACCCAACACCAGACTAGCTGATCTACACTCAACAACGTCGCTCACACACCTTCAGAATGTCCAGCTCGGACGCGTCGGTCGCGGTGCCCAGAAATCGCGTGAACTCCGGCCGTCTCGCGCGGATCGTCGGCAGCCCGTTGACGCTGTACGCGTGCGAATGGTAGTGCATCACCGACTGAAAGTCGTACGGCTCGCCCAGGAGGTCCTGGAAGCGCGCGTCGATCTTGGCGAAGTTGCCGGACGCGCCTGGAAAAAAACGCTTTTTTTGGTTTTCTTGTTGTTTTTGGTGTGCGACGATGAAGGATGAAGGATTGCAACAACAGTAACAGCTATGCGCGCGCAGAACACGCGTTTTATAGAAACAGTGAAACATTACTACTACTGCTACTGAAATCGTCATTCACGTACTCGCGCAACGCCGAAAAGCATCGAAATTTGAACTTTGAAAGCCGATCAGTCAAAGTGCTCGGTGACTGGTAAATTCACTCTACCAGTGAAATACACGGTCTATTTTTACAGTGGCGGCCAAAAGTTTGGAAATCCCCATGGAAATAGCAACCAGTGGTGATTTTTTCAAAACAACTCAACAAGACCTACAACGACTTTGCTTAGTTTCAGGATTAGATTTGGTCACCGTTTTGGCTTTTTTCCTTTTGGCGGTCTTTCATATCTCTGCGTTTTGCGATAACTGATGACAAAACAAAAAAGAATCACTCCTTCGGGTCGTTTATTGTTCCCGTTGTGGAAAATCTTCGGGGGAAATTCCCGCGCGGGAGCTAACCGACGTGACACCGGCATTTTCCGGGCCGCAATTAACAGGCCGCAACTCTTCGAACCGCAATAGTACACCTACACCAACCCATAGTTCATAGAGCAACTTGCGAGATTTGAGCCGAAAAAAACATTAGTCAAATCACACAACCAAAGATACAAACAAACAAACAAACAAACAGACAAACAACAAAACAGCCGCCGCGCACCAGCTCTGATGTTCTGCCAGAGTATCAGGATGTGCTGGTCCCGGTCACTGCGCGACTGTTCGTGCCAGAAGCCGAGCGCGTGCAGCAGCTCGTGCGTGACGACCTCGTGATGGAGGCAGCCGGCGCCGAGCACCAGCTGCTGTGCGCCGCCGCTGCGGCCGACGTGCGAGTAGCAGCTGCGAATGGAACATGTTGGGATTCTCGGCTCGCTGATGTTTTACCCAGACTATAAGATCGGTCTGCACCGGTGTGTCCGGTCGCACTGACGAGCCAGGGCACCGGCACCGCGGTATGCGTCCATACCTGGCGAAACCGCAAACAGCAAACTTCTTGTACGGTCTTGTGTGAATCACTGTTTCGCTGATGTTTCAGCCAGACATAACATCCGTCCGTCAATTTTTGATTGAGCTGTGCAGCCCGGGCCTTTCGTCGCGCTGACGAGCCTGGGGCCCGCCCGCGCTATACGCTTACCAGGCGAAACCGCAAGAAACAGTGTACAGTTTTTTGGGTTCTGCGACTCAAATCGTGTACAGACGTAGCAAGGAAGCCAGTTTCAATTTTTATGTAGCAATTCAAAATAGCCTAAGTGACCCGGGCCTACTTGGGGACTCGGACCACATCACCAATTTTTAATTCCCGCGTCATGCGCGCAACTGTTTGGGACATATTTAGCCCAATAAATGCTTAGTTTGATTTCAACCAAACCTGATTCAACGATTCATTTTCTCCGGTTCTTATTACTGCAATTCAAAGTTTTCCGCTAAAAGTGACAGGTTTAACCACACATCCTTTAAGCGGCATTCATGAAGCAGTATCTTGT
This sequence comes from Theristus sp. LFF4_11, assembly GCA_030248135.1. Lineage (NCBI taxonomy): Eukaryota > Metazoa > Nematoda > Chromadorea > Monhysterida > Xyalidae > Theristus > Theristus sp. LFF4_11. The sequence goes on along the minus strand of JASANC010002498.1, from coordinate 155,955 downwards.
GACGCTTAGCTGTGTGATTTAAACAATAGCTACACGGTCACTAAACACTGCTTCATGAATGCCCCTTCAAAAATAACAAACATTGCAGCGCTCACCCGTTCCCTTTTCGAATGTAAACGTAGTTTGGCTCAAAGTTCTGCCGCACAAACGTGACGCATTGCTGTGTTCGTCTGGACAGCGTCAGCATCGCTTTCTCAATCACTCTGCGCTCCCAGCCGGCTAAAATTTGGGAAAACTTTTAAAAAAAAGTTGTGGAAAGAATCAAGAAAAATGCTTTTATAACTCCAGCTAGCCCAGCAAGCGTATTTCTGTATCATCAATCAGTTTGTCATGAACATATGCGCCATGTGTGTGATGTGTTAAGGTGCATTCATAAAGCAGTATTAGTGACCGCGTAGCTACATTTTAACACATCTACGCGTCACTAACTTGCTGCTTCATGAATGCCGCTTAACGCTCACTTGCATTGGTATAAGAATCAATACTTGCAATAGATCATCAGAACGTGTTCTGATCAGAAAATGATCAGAAGAAAGAAACGGTGAAAACAAAAAAAAACAAATTAACTGAACAGAAAATAGATCCAGTGACATTTCGCAGCGTGAAGAAACACGTTTTTAATTTACGGTCCATTCCATACCGTTCTACCGGTCAAGTCGTGAACGCAAATGTAAATAGCACGTTCATTCCAAATTTTCAATCAATTTTTGGATGTACTGTCCGTCAACCAAAATGCAATATTAATAAAAAACTGCTCAGTTCAGCAGCCAAAAAAACCTTTAACAGTAACAGATTGTTGTTTACCCCTACCGTAACTCATATCGATACGGTACGGTACCACACCGTTCGGCCATCTTGCCCTCCAGTCCTGCACTGCGTTGTCGTAAGGACTCTGCCAATAAAAGCTCAGTTCATTTGCTTTTTCAACTTCATTCGCAATAGACCAGAGTAAATGTGAATGCCATTCCAAAATCCAATTCCATGTCAAATTTTCATGCCATGCTAAAATCCGTTTCAAAATTCGCTCCATTCTAAAATTCCAAAACCGCAGAAGAATAGCCCGCTTGTGATTTACCGTGGTATCTACCGCGTCACCCAGCAGTGCATTGTCCACATCGTCTCCAATGATGTCGCCTTGGTATTTGCCTGAATGTTGTCAAATTCCAAAAAAATGTTGAAATTTTCTCAGTGAAAAAAAACTGAATAAAAAGCATCAAAAGTTGACAACTCAAAAGCAAATTGTAGTTAATGTTTCAAGCCTATCATGAATACCTATGCCCACCAATTATAGAATTGAATCGCTTAAGCTGGTTCCTACAACCACAAAAACGTGAATGCAAAAAGCACAGTAAATTGTACGAAACAAGATAACCCATTTCAAATTAAATATTTCCAATCCAGAGAGTAGAGATTACGAAAAAAAAACAACCTGAGCCCATCCATGCTTCGTGGTGTGTGGCCCCCGGTGGGTCAGGGTGTTCCCCATAGCCGCCTTGTGCCCCAAACGCTCTCAGGGCTAGCTCCGTGAAATTGATTCCTGGACGGATAAAGCACTCTCGTGGTACAGCATATCTTTTATTTTGGTCCCACGTCTCAATGCGCGCATAGATGGGTAAGCAGTCTCATGCACGACGTGGCAATTCAAAATTGGCAAACGGATCCGAGTCCCCTAACTAAGTACGGGTCACTTAGGCTATTCTGAATTGCCACATACAGATTGAAATTAGTTTCCTTTTACGTCCACAACCGCATTGAGTCGCAGTATTAAAGAAAAAAGATACGGTATGGCCGATTAAACATGGCAGCTTTTTTCAGGGTTCAAGGAGCGCGCGAATTTTGAATGGTTCAGAAACCAAACTGCGTGCCTAATTTGACACGTTTTTGAAAACCAATGGATTATCCGCGCTGTTCTGTGCATTCTTTCTCCCTTGCACACATGATTGGGAATTATGTTGGCATTTTTGAAAAAGACAACTCCTAGTCTGCGACTGATCCCGCCTTGATGGACTGCCTCATTTATTCGGCCATACTGTAATAATATTTTGAAACATTCTCAAATTCTAGCAAATCAAAAGACTTTGGGAAAAAATCTCAGTTACCACTATGTGGCACCATTGATATCGCCCTAGCGGTAGCGGCAAAGAACAGCTGAAAAAAAACACGATTAAATTTTTTATTTTAGTTCTAAATTATGCATATATAAAGCAATCTTACCGCAAAGTATTTCGCTATATCCGTTTGTAAATTCATGCCGAGTTGTTCGTCATAAGTTATGTAAAAATTATAGAATTTTCTTTTTTGAAATCTCAAAAGATTTTTGTTTTGTTAGTGTTACCACATGCAGCAGAAGACACAAATAAATTTTGATTACAATGCAAATGTCAACTGTAGCGAACACTGCTATTATTCAAAAATGCAAAAAAAATAAAAGTTTTCAACTGTCGATAACTGTTATTTTCGGCTATTTTGAAAGAGATTTCAAATGATTTCACAGCGAAGAAAAAACAATTTTGTCAACGTGTATTGTTTGAGCACTATTGTGTGTACGTTCTGTATTAAGGTGTGTATGTGTGTGTGTGTGACCAGTGTCCATCCAGTTTATTGTTGTATTTGTTTTTTTCTTCATTTTTTTGAAAAGGTCTGTCATCAGCTTTTGCTCACACCTACGCCAGCATAGGGATAAGATAACATTATCGCGACTAATTTCCCCAGGGAAAACGGTGTTTTTCTCAGAAATGATTTCCCACATAATCCACTGAACTTATTTATCAACTCAACCAAAGCTCGCTGATTGGTCACAACAATTGAATGGAGCCAATCAGCGTGCTCAGATTAAGACCAGTTGGTTTCAAAGCAAGGTGTAGTACCCATATCCGACCATATCTATGTAGTTAACCTGGGTGAAAGGAACAAAAAAGTGACCAAAGCTCAGCGCGTTCCGAAGTTTCATTGTCATACCAAAATTTTTTTATTTCGTTTTTATTTACACAAACTTTAGCAGCTGTGTGGGTTTCTTTCCAACAAGAAACAATGCTGATATAAACTGACAATATAACGCTTTTTTTTCAAACCCAGCTGATTCTATTTTTCGGACATCAAAAGCCTTTTTTAAGTGGCAAACTTGTTGTGGTGTTTTTGAAATACCCGGATTTTTCAATAGCGTTAGTGTTGCGTTGGCCAAGAAAGTGTTGTTTAAAGGGCAGCAATAAAAACTGGTCACTTTTGTGATAAAATGGTGACTCATTTTATTTCATCTCTTAAGTTTGTAAGTGACTTTTCTAAGTTTTTAAAGTAGTATTTATTCAGACAATACAGCAGAAAAAACACTATATATATACATGATTTCAAAAAAATTAGCAGCATTTGTTAGAACAGAAAAACAACAACGGAAACGGGTTCACAATTCTACCGGCAATATTTTGCTTCAGATTCACTCAGTTCAGTGTAGTTCTTCTTTTTTTCTTGCTGCATTCATGGTAAGCATTTACTTCAACATACGCTGTTTGCTCTATTTTGATTTTGCCTTTGAAGGCTTAGATTTAACTTTTTTGTCAACAGTGTACAACTCAGATACAAGTTCAAAGTAAAAGAAAAACACAATGGCAATAGTTGTTGTCACTGTATACGATTAGCCTTTTAGTAGCTTCAATCATGGCGGGGGGGAGGGGCAGTAAGTGGATTTCCCTTCCTCCAAGGTTTCCACACAGACAAGATCGTAAAATGTGAACTCCCTCACGTGAGAAAAGTCAGCAGTCTGTGAAAAGTTGCTGCAGAGATACGTGGTACGTACATTTTTGTATGTGTTGCCAGATAAAATGGAATACCGACAAAAAAGTTAGCTTTATATAACCGTCTTTCCTTATTGCTTTGGTTGGCGGTTGAAATATGAAATACTGTGATACAGTATGTTTTTTTTTTAATGTCACGTTTTTTCGCAGAATACACAGGAACTTCGCGATGAGCCCTCTGTAATATCTGGTTTGAACGAACATGCTGTGTTAATTGCGTAACGTCCTAGTCTGAAGACAAGTCCGCTATGCCGCTGCACAGTCACATAAAACAAACACACTGGCACACATTGCGAGGAAGCACGCACTGCTGTTACATCAACAGGGCAAAAAAAGTCGACCAGAAACACCAAAATAACAAGCGCCAGAAAAGTACAAAAAAGGCAACGTACCGCCATGGCATGCGTTTATAAAAGCCGACCACGAAGTCGGAAAAAATACATGGAGTAGGGGCTACCGTAAGCTTGGCCGCATCAGATTTTTCCTGAAATCTCGCAAAAAATCACGCTCGGAGTTTTTTCAAATCATCATCATCATCATCATCATCATCATCATAATACTAAGATAATAGTCGTGTCTGTGTGTGTGTGTGTGGCACTTTTTTGCAATTTGAATTGGCGCCCATTTTTGGTATTATCTAAAAATGCGGGAGACGCATATAAAAGGAGGAATATGACCTTGTGTAAGCAGTGAAAGACTTGGCTCGACAACGCTTTTCAAGTCTCTGATGTGGTACACACGGATACAAGTACATAAGAGTTATATTTTTGCGCCGCGTTTGTTGTTTAAAAGCTTGCTGAAAAGCGAAAAACGTTGAAGTTATTTTTCAATTGTCCTCTTCAGTTTAGTCTAAAATCACACCATGTGCGAAATTCTGTAAATTCTGTGCAAAAACAGAAACATCAGAAATTGCAAAATATTGCTGCATGTAGCTTTATCGTTGTTGTTGTTGTTGTTGTTTTGTTGGGATTTTTAGGCGATGTTTTTAGCCAGGGCTAACCCAGAGAAGCGTACAGAACGCCATTGAGTAGGGCGCCCATCGAGTTTTCTCTGTCATTAAGTGCCTACACACCCCTCGGCGGGGCTCGATCCCCCGAGCGCACAGACTGTAGTCTAACGCACTACCACCAGGCCACGAGGGTGACAATTGTTGTTGTTGCTAACGTACGCACCGCTGTGCATACAGCAGCACCAGTGCAAAAAGTGTTGTCTTCCGTTGATTTTCACCCTTTTTACCAAACTCTTGTGAGAGGATAAACCGGTGAGTCATTGCCACAGAAGGAGACCTTGCGTGTCCCAACGCCTCTGCGATACACTTTGTGCAAACCAGTGTCAGCGATCTAAAGTCTGATCGTTATTTTAGTGGTTTTAGTGGTCGCTAAATGCTAGAAAAAAAACAAATGTGAAAGTGTCATTTGTCTATAATGTACGAGGGTTGCCACTTGCAACCGAAATAAAGAATAAACGGCGCAAAAATATGACTCTTATGTACTTGTATCCGTGTGTACCACATCAGAGACTTGAAAAGCGTTGTCGAGCCAAGTCTTTCACTGCTTACACAAGGTCATATTCCTCCTTTTATATGCGTCTCCCGCATTTTTAGATAATATTCTGACTTTTACATAAGCCGCGAAGGTCGGACCAAAATCACAATACGTTGGTCACACATTCTTCTAAACCCCGGACAACTCAGGTTTTTTCATTTTTCGTTTTTAGGCCAATTTCGCCCATGCTATTTCTACGGCCAATTCCCCAAAATCGTCACGATTCAGTACCTACAATTGCTCACATAAGAAAACTGATCCAAAAGCCGTGATCGGCGCATTGAATAACCTGGAAAACACAGTTTTCTTGTTTTTCATTTCTGGACCGGTTTCACTAAATTCCACGGCCGATTCGCCCGAAATCGTCACGATTCGGTATCTAAAGTTGCTCACGTAAGAAAACTAACCCAAAATCTGTTATCAGCGCATTGAATTACCCTTGAAAACACAGTTTTCTTGTTTTTCATTTTTGGACCGATTTCGCCAATTTCCACGGCCGATTCGCCCGAAATCGTAACGATTCAGTACCTAGAATTGCTCACATAAGAAAACTAACCCAGAATCCGTGATCAGCGCATTGAATTACCATGGAAAACACCGTTTTTTTGTTTTTCATTTCTGGACCGGTTTCGCCAACTTCCACGGCCGATTCGCCCGAAATCGTCACGATTCAGTATCTAGAGTTGCTCACATAAAAAAACTAACTCAAAATCCGTGATCAGCGCATTGAATTACCATGGAAAACACCGTTTTTTTGTTTTTCATTTCTGGACCGGTTTCGCCAATTTCCACGGCCGATTCGCCCGAAATCGTCACGATTCAGCATCTAAAGTTGCTCACGTAAGAAAACTAACCCAAAATCCGTGATCAGCGCATTGAATTACCCTGGAAAACACCATTTTCTTGTTTTTCGTTTCTAGACCGATTTCGCCAATTTCCACGGCCGATTCGCCCGAAATCGTCACGATTCAGCATCTAAAGTTGCTCACGTAAGAAAACTAACCCAAAATCCGTGATCAGCGCATTGAATTACCCTGGAAAACACCATTTTCTTGTTTTTCGTTTCTAGACCGATTTCGCCAATTTCCACGACCGATTCGCCCGAAATCGTCACGATTCAGCATCTAAAGTTGCTCACATAAGAAAACTAACCCAAAATCCGTGATCAGCGCATTGAATTCCTACGGACTGGACCTTTTTCCTATTATTTTTCGTAGCTCAGACAAAATTTGTAAGAGTGAAAAGCTGATACCCAGTCAAAATGCTACGAACTGTAAAAAATGCACAATTTTGACAAAAAAAATGCCCTGGCAAAAAAAATTTTTCACAATCTACAGATGAAATTACCCCAGGAAACATTTTTGTTGGACTGTGAAAGTGTCGCAGGTAAAAATTGAAAGGGCGCACACTTAAAACCAGGTGAAAACCCTGCGATCTTTTAAAAATGCCCAATTTTTTACCCAAAACAAGGTCTGGGTAAAAAATTAACTCAATTTTCAAAATCTCCGGATGGAATTACCCCAGGAAACATTTTTGTTCGACTGTGAAAGTGTCGCAGGTAAAAATTGAAAGGGCGCACACCTAAAACCAGGTGAAAACCCTGCGAACTTTTAAAAATGCCCAATTTTTACCCAAAAACAGGGTCTGGGTAAAAAATTAACCCAATTTTCAAAATCTCCGGATGGAATTACCCCAGGAAACATTTTTGTTCGACTGTGAAAGTGTCGCAGGTAAAAATTGAAAGGGCGCACACATGTTGATTATCTAAAAATGCGTGAGACGCATATAAAAGGAGGAATATGGCCTTGTGTAAGCAGTGAAAGACTTGGCTCGACAACGCTTTTCAAGTCTCTGATGTGGTACACACGGATACAAGTACATAAGAGTCATATTTTTGCGCCGTTTATTTATGATTTCGGTTGCACATGGCAACCCTCGTGCTTTGTATTGTAGACAAATGACCTTTCACATTTGCGGATTTCGGGCATTTAGCGACCACTAAAACTACTAAAATAACAATCAGACTTTAGCTCGCTGACACTGGTTTGTTCAGGACAAATTGTATCGCAGAAGCATTGCGGAACGCAAGGTCTCCTGTGGCAAAGGCAATGACTCACGGGACAGACGGTTTATCCTGCCACACTAGTTGAAGGTGACACCGGTAAAAAAGGTGAAAATCAACGGAAGACAACTCCTTTTTGTCACTGGTGCTGGTGTGTACACAGCGGTGCGTACGTTAACAACAACGAAAAAGCTACATGCAACAATGTTTTGCAATCTCTAATTTTTCTGTTTTTGCACAGAATTTACAGAATTTCGCACATGGCGTGATTTTAGATTAAATCGAAGAGAACAATTAAAAAATAACTTCAAAGTTTTACGCTTTTCAGCAAAACGAAAACGAAAACGAAAACTTTCGGATTCGCTGCCCTCCGGGGATATAGCGACCGCAGACCACCGAAACCGAAATCGGGCTAAGATCACTGGTGCCCCCAGGACAGAGCGGGGCTTAGAGGCTGCCCCCCTCACATGCCGAGGGTATTGGTTCCACGGGATGGTGAGCCGTCCATTCCCCAATCCCACCGGAGTTTGGTACCTTCGGGTTTCCGGAATCGGTGGGGGGCGTGCTTCAAAAAAAAAAACAAACGCGGCGCAAAAATATGACCCTTATGTACTTGTATCCGTGTGTACCACATCAGAGACTTGAAAAGCGTTGTCGAGCCAAGTCTTTCACTGCTTACACAAGGCCATATTCCTCCTTTTATATGCGTCTCACGCATTTTTAGATAATATTCTGACTTTTACATAAGCCCCGAAGGTCGGACCAAAATCACAATTCGTTGGTCACACATTCTTCTAAACCCCGGACAACTCAGGTTTTTCATTTTTCGTTTTTTAGGCCGATTTCTCCTATGCCATTTCTACGGCCGATTCCCCAAAATCGTCACGATTCAGTACCTAGAATCGCTCACAAAAGAAAAACTGACCCAAAAGCCGTGATCGGCGTAATGAATTACCATGGAAAACACCGTTTTCTTGTTTTTCATTTCTGGACCGGTTTCGCTAAATTCCACGGCCGATTCACCATAAATCGTCACGATTCAGTATCTAGAGTTGCTCATACAAGAAAACTAACCCAAAATCCGTGATCAGCACATTGAATTACCCTGGAAAAACCGTTTTCTCGTTTTTCATTTCTGGACCGATTTCGCCAACTTCCACGGCCGATTCGCCCGAAATCGTCACGATTCAGCATCTAGAGTTGCTCACGTAAGAAAACTAACTCAAAATTCGTGATCAGCGCATTGAATTACCCTGGAAAACACCCTTTTCTTGTTTTTTCGTTTCTGGACCGATTTCGCCAACTTCCACGGCCGATTCGCCCGAAATCGTCACGATTCAGCATCTAGAGTTGCTCACGTAAGAAAACTAACCCAAAATCCGTGATCAGCGCATTGAATTACCCTGGAAAACACCCTTTTCTTGTTTTTCGTTTCTGGACCGATTTCGCCAACTTCCACGGCCGATTCGCCCGAAATCGTCACGATTCAGCATCTAGAGTTGCTCACGTAAGAAAACTAACCCAAAATCCGTGATCAGCGCATTGAAATACCCTGGAAAACACCCTTTTCTTGTTTTTCGTTTCTGGACCGATTTCGCCAACTTCCACGGCCGATTCGCCCGAAATCGTCACGATTCAGCATCTAGAGTTGCTCACGTAAGAAAACTAACCCAAAATCCGTGATCAGCGCATTGAATTACCCTGGAAAACACGCTTTTCTTGTTTTTCGTTTCTGGACCGATTTCGCCAACTTCCACGCCCGATTCGCCCGAAATCGTCACGATTCAGCGTCTAGAGTTGCTCACGTAAGAAAACTAACCCAAAATTCGTGATCAGCGCATTGAATTACCCTGGAAAACACCCTTTACTTGTTTTTCGTTTCTGGACCGATTTCGCCAACTTCCACGGCCGATTCGCCCGAAATCGTCACGATTCAGCATCTAGAGTTGCTCACGTAAGAAAACTAACCCAAAATTCGTGATCAGCGCATTGAATTACCCTGGAAAACACCCTTTTCTTGTTTTTCGTTTCTGGACCGATTTCGCCAATTTCCACGGCCGATTCGCCCGAAATCGTCACGATTCAGCATCTAGAGTTTCTCGCGTAAGAAAACTAACCCAAAATTCGTGATCAGCGCATTGAATTACCCTGGAAAACACCCTTTTCTTGTTTTTCGTTTCTGGACCGATTTCGCCAACTTCCACGGCCGATTCGCCCGAAATCGTCACGATTCAGCATCTAGAGTTGCTCACGTAAGAAAACTATCCCAAAATCCGTGATCAGCGTATTGAATTCCTACGGACTAAACATTTCTGCTATTTTTCGTAGCTCAGACAAAATTTGTAAGACTGAAAAAATGATACCCAGTCAAAATGCTACGAATTTTCAAAAAATGCACAATTTTGACCCAAAAAATGCCCGGGCAAAAAATAAACTAAATTTTCAGAATCTACGGATGAATTTACCCGAGGAAAAATTCTTGTTCAACTGTGAAAGTGTCCCAGCTAAAAATTGAAAGGGCGAACACTTAAAACCAGGTGACAACCCTGCGAACTTTCAAAAAAACCCAATTTTTACCCCAAAAAAGGGTCGGGGCAAAAAATTAACTCATTTTTCCAAATCTACGGATGAAATTACCCTAGGAAACATTTTTCTTCAACTGTGAAAGTGTCCCAGCTAAAAATTGAAAGGGCGAACACTTGAAACCCGGTGAAAACGCTGCGAACTTTTAAAAATGCCCAAATTTTTACCCAAAAAAGTGGTCGGGGCAAAAAATTAACCCATTTTTCCAAATCTACGGATGAAATTACCCCAGGAAACATTCTTGCTAGACTGTGAACGTGTCGCAGGTAAAAACTGAAAGCGCGAACACATGTTGATTACATACCGGAAAAAAAAAAAGAGATAGAAAAATAAGTAACACTGTTTTCAGAATAGGTTTTTCGTGTCTACAGCGTATGAAAAGTAGTCGGATAAAAATTTTTTCGCGGCTCCAAGCACAACTTTGGGTGTTCGTTTCGTGTGCACAGAACCAAGTTTGTGGCTTATACTATGCTCGCTGGAGGAAGCGAGCAAATTTGAAAAACGCGCGCGAGAGGATAACGGCTCATATAATGCGTGATGCGCTGTCCGCTCGCTGGCGCTCGCTCGCGCATCCGCATGATTAAACCCCCAAAAAAAAAACAAAGGGAAAGAAGTAACACGATTTTCAGAATAGGTTTTTCGTGTCTAGAGCGTATGAAAAATCGTCCGATGAAAATTTTTTCGCGGCTCCAAGCACAACTTTGGGTGTTCGTTTCGTGTGCACAGAACCAAGTTTGTGGCTTATACTATGCTCGCTGCAGGGCAGCGAGAAAGTTTGAAAAACGCGCGCGAGGGGAAAACGGCTCATATTATGCGTGATGCGCTGTCCGCTCGCTGACGCTCGCTCGCGCATCCGCATGATTTAAGATAGCTAAACCTCAATTTCTTAACCTATTATTAATGCCAATTATTTTGTCAAAAACGTCACTCTTCACTGCGAAGTCATCATGATACACTTTGGTCATCCGCGATAGCGCGTTAGCATGCGATTGGCAAATAATGGCAAATGTTGCTGTTCAAAACTTGATGACCGAAAGCGAAAGATGAAGCAAAACGTACATTGAAGAATGGTTGCAATTGTTTTTAAAAATCAGGTTGCAATACGACATCAGCATTGCAAGTGGACATTGCATTTTGCTTTCAAGACAGTATTTTTCATTATCAATTGGTTGAAAAGTTATTGCTTGAGAACTTTTCAAAAACAGAAGTGTTGTAAAGTTATTGCTTAAGACTTTTCAAAAACAGAAAAGTTTTATCTAAACAAGTAAACTAAAAAATTAATTGCAAAATCAAATAAACGGGGTTTGTTAATGAAGTGTGTGATTGATAAAAAATCTGATTAGAAATCCGTTACTTTTTGTTTTCCCATTCACTTTCACGTTGCAAAAAGGTTTGGCTTATATGTTAGGGTATATGTTAAAATATAAAACAGTGCTTTTTAAATGTTTTTTTAAACAACGTCACTTTTTTATATTGTTGTTCATTTTTGTTTTCACTGTATAAAAAATGACTGGCTCATGGGAGGGTGAACGGGTAAAAAACATAACAGCAAACTTATAAACAGTTCTCCGGGTACCAGTTCTCCGCCACCCACTTCAATCAAAATGCAATGCATTTTTAATCCAGGTCGTGGGCGGCCACGGTTCAATAGACCAAAATCCACTCAAAAATAATAATTGTATTTATCAGCTAACCGTGCCGTAGGCACGGGTCAATTGGCTAGTATGCCTCTATTTACAGATGATTATTTCTTTTTTATTACTTCACCGTGGTTAGTGTCCCACTGAAATGACGTCATGTGTCGCAAAGCATGCGCTAGCCGTTCACTGCAAACCAGACTTTCCGTTTAGCCGATTTCTTCCCATAAACAAATGGTGAATATCGAATCAGTCACACCAAACTAAAATTTTAGTGTCTGTACTTTGTCAAACGGACGTTTTTAAAGCAAATGACGTCATTTTAGCCCGGACACGTTTGAAAATATCCACAGTGACGTAATACAAGATCGTGTCGAGACCCGACGTGCTGGTGATGGATGATGTACCGTAGCAGTGAGTTTTGTTCGATGCTGCTCAAAGTTTCTGCTTCTCTTTGCCATTTTTGGATTTGCGTTGCGTGTATATGTGTGTGTGTGTCTACGCCATATATAACGACACCATATTGTCAACTTTGATTCAGTCTAACAACGTCACTCTGTGCAATTGGCTATTTTTTCCTCGGCTGGATTTGAAGGAAGCGAAGTTTTCGGGTTTTTTTATTTTGGTAGGCTCATGGATATTGCTCAGTTATTCTTTTTTTTCTGTTTTTTTGTTCGATCAGAAAGAACGAGGCGACATACAGTACAACCTCAGTTCAATTCCTTCTGCGAATTAATAGCTAAACGTTCAGTTTTAAAAAACGTCCAGCTCTTTCACAATTAGCAAATGTTTCATTTGTATCTTATCAGACTATCAGCAAAGATTCTTTGATTGTTCATTCGCCTTTTATGCCTCCGAAAGAAGTGTGTGTTGCACCAAAACTTATTAAAAAACGGCAGCAAAACAAGCGATGCTTCCCCATGCCCAACTGTCAAGTTTTCACCACAAAGCAAGTCACTCATCATGACAGTTTTTTTTAAATTTTGACTTGATGTTGGCATGGACTGATATTTGGAATTTTTTAGCATGTACGGTATATGTTCGTTTAAACCTGTCACCTTTTACAGCATGCAAAACTACAAAGAAGACCGCATGTATCGGATTTGGTTGAAATCGACCATCCTATTTATGGCTAAATATGTTTTGTTGCAACTTCCATTCTGTTCGTTCTTGCGTCGTATTCTGTATTCTGCGACAAAAGTGACAGGTTTAAACAAACATACTGCGGAACGTACAGAGCGTACAGAACGCCATATTGAGGAGGGCGCCCATCGAGTTTTCTGTCATTAAGTGCCAATACACCCCTCGGCGGGGCTCGATCCCCCGAGCGCACAGACTGTAATCTAACGCACTACCACCAGGCCACGACGGTGACATTATTTTCCTCGTCTCGATTTCGCTGGAAAGAAGGGTTTTCCGGTTTCAGAATCTGGTAAGCAGAAACTCTTACAAAACTGACAGCAAAACAATCAATGAAGACCATATTCACCACTAACTTTCACTTTTCACCACAATAACACAAAAAAACTCGTCATAACACGATTTGGTTCAAATCATGATCTCAAACAAAAAATGCGCGCTTCGCCGTCGAACTTGATTTACACGTTCGAAAAATTACAACCACCAATGCAGAATGATATTCTCGTATGCGCTCGCGAAAAACTTGAACTTGGCAAATGAAAAACAAACACACTTTTTCCGCGCCATTGTTAAGATCATGTTTTCCGCGTGTTTTCGCTGTGGTTTGTTGTTTCATTCTCTCATTTTGATTTTTGTTTCATTCATTCTCTCATTTTGATTTCGACTCGTGCGCTGCAGACTAAAACATGTTTTTTTTTCACCACATGCACTTTTGATTGTACTGCGGCGATAAAAAAAGAAAATTTATGCACATTGAAACTGAAATTGAATTCACACGTTTTAGGGTGAGTCGATTTTGTTGCAGTTTATATGGAAGTTTATAGTTTTACTAGCTTTTGTTGCTTTGAAGCAACGTGTGGATGTGTTTTTGTTTCATGTAACTTTGCCATTTTTAATTTTTTGTCGTTTTTTTCTTGTACTGCTCCTGCTTTCTGAAATGAAGTTGGTTGTGCTGAACGTTTTGAACTTTTCTTGCAACATTTTGCTTTTAATTTCGTTCTTCGGCACGTGTTCGTTTTCTCTCTTTTTAAAAACAAAGACGTTCTCTTCTTTAAAACAAGTTCAGTGCAAGGGCGCACAGTTTTTCAGTTTCTCAAGTTTTACGCTTTGCAATTGAATTTTTTTTAAATCTCAGCAGTTTGACTGACTATAGATATCACCGAATAGCATAAAATGCTACTTCTGCACGCAACTGTAACCATCGTTCATGCCTGTGTGTTTGTCCGTTTGTACGTGGCTGTGTGCAAGATGCTATAATTATTGCGTCATAACAAAGTGCACTGTTTTCAGACCAGGAGCTTTAATGTACGACCCGGAAAAGCTTCTGTATGTAAAGTATGTTTGATTAAACCTAACACTTTTTTTCGCAGAATACAGATCGTGAAAAACTATTTTGATTTACAGCAAGAAGTACAAACGTATCACGGGTTCGTTTGACAACAAACTGTGGCCAATAATGCAGGTTTTCTCGCAATCCTGTTCCTTCGTCTTTGGTGTAAAAAGTCACAGGTTTTATAAAACATACTATACGTTTGTGAAATGTGTAGCCAAAAACAAAAGCACATCCGTGTGCGAGATTGACAGTTTGAATACGGATCCCATCAATAATATTTTCCCACAGCATGTGTCTCTGCCGTGTGCGGCGATTCCCACGGGAATTACCACTTTTCCCCGTTATTGTGCATCTCTGTATCCATTTCAAGCGTTTTTTCGAGAGTGGTATAGCATAAAAACCGCATTGTCCGAATCACCATGCAGCTTTTTTCACTTTTTTCCCGGTCAAACCGTTTCTGAAATAGAATTTACTTTGTTTATATGGAACGAAATTTTGATTTTTGGTTAAAAATGCGTTTTGGACTTTTGGTTATGTTTTTATGGTTTCTGAACAGGCACGTATTATCTAAAAATGCGGGAGACGCATATAAAAGGAGGAATATGGCCTTGTGTAAGCAGTGAAAGACTTGGCTCGACAACGCTTTTCAAGTCTCTGATGTGGTACACACGGATACAAGTACATAAGAGTCATATTTTTGCGCCGCGTTTGTTGTTTAAAAGCTTGCAGAAAAGCGTAAAAACTTTGAAGTTATCTAGATATTTTTCAATTGTCCTCTTCAGTTTAGTCTAAAATCACATCATGTGCGAAATTCTGTACAGCATGGCCGAATAAATGAGGCAGTCCATCAAGGCGGGATTAGTCGCTGACTAGGAGTTGTCTTTTTCAAAAATGCCAACATAATTTCCAATCATGTGTGCAAGGGAGAAAGAATGAACAGAATAATACGGATAATCCATTAGTTTAAAAAAACGCGTCAAATTTGGTATACAATTTGGTTTCTGAACTTCTTTTTCTTTTATTCAAAATTCGCGCGCTCCTTGCACCCTGAAAAAAGCTGCCATGTTTAATCGGCTACACTGTAAATTCTGTGCAAAAAAAACAGAAACATCAGAGATTGCAAAACATTTCTGCATGTAGCTTTATCGTTGTTGCTAACGTACGCACCGCTGTGCATACAGCAGCACCAGTGCAAAAAGTGTTGTCTTCCGTTGATTTTCACCCTTTTTACCAAACTCTTGTGACAGGATAAACCGGTGAGTCATTGCCACAGAAGGAGACCTTGCGTTCGCAATGCCTCTGCGATACACTTTGTGCAAACCAGTGTCAGCGATCTAAAGTCTGATCGTTATTTTAGTGGTTTTAGAGGTTGCTAAATGCTAGAAAAAAACAAACGTGAAAGTTTCATTTGTCTACAATGTACGAGGGTTGCCACTTGCAACCGAAATAAAGAATAAACGGCGCAAAAATATGACTCTTATGTACTTGTATCCGTGTGTACCACATCAGAGACTTGAAAAGCGTTGTCGAGCCAAGTCTTTCACTGCTTACACAAGGCCATATTCCTCCTTTTATATGCGTCTCCCGCATTTTTAGATAATATTCTGACTTTTACATAAGCCCCAAAGGTCGGACCAAAATCACAATACGTTGGTCACACATTCTTCTAAACCCCGGACAACTCAGGTTTTTAATTTTTCGTTTTTTAGGCCAATTTCGTCTATGCTATTTCTACGGCCGTTTCGCCGGAAATCGTCACGATTCTGTATCTAGAGTTGCTCACATGAAAAAACTAACACAAAATCCGTGATCAGTGCATTTAATTACCATGGAAAACACCGTTTTTTTGTTTTTCATTTCTGGACCGATTTCGCCAATTTCCACGGCCGATTCGCCCGAAATCGTCACGATTCAGTATCTAGAGTTGCTCACATTGAAAAACTAACCCAAAATCCGTAATCAGTGCATTGAATTACCATGGAAAACGCCGTTTTCTTGTTTTTCATTTCTGGACCGATTTCGCTAAAGTCCACGGCCGATTCGCCCGAAATCGTCACGATTCGGTATCTAGAGTTGCTCACATGAAAAAACTAACACAAAATCCGTGATCAGCGCATTGAATTACCCTGGAAAACACCCTTTTCTTATTTTTCGTTTCTGAACCGATTTCGCCAATTTCCACGGCCGATTCGCCCGAAATCGTCACGATTCAGCCTCTAGAGTAGCTCACGTAAGAAAACTAATCAAAATCCGTGATCGCCGCATTGAATTACCCTGGAAAACATCTTTTTCTTGTTTTTCGTTTCCGGACCGATTTCGCCAATTTCCACGATCGATTCGCCCGAAATCGTCACGATTCATCATCTAGAGTTGCTCACGTAAGAAAACTAACCCAATATCCGTGATCAGCGCATTGAATTACCATGGAAAACACCCTTTTCTTGTTTTTCGTTTCTGGACCGATTTCGCCAATTTCCACGGCCGATTCGCCCGAAATCGTCACGATTCAGCATCTAGAGTTGCTCACTAAGAAAACTAACCCAATATCCGTGATCAGCGCATTGAATTACCCTGGAAAACACCGTTTTCTTGTTTTTCGTTTCTGGACCGATTTCGCCGATTTCCACGGCCGATTCGCCCGACATCGTCACGATTCAGCATCTAGAGTTGCTTACATAAAAAACTAACCCAAAATCCGTGATCAGCGCATTGAATTACCATGGAAAACACCCTTTTCTTGTTTTTCGTTTCTGGACCGATTTCGCCAATTTCGACGGCCGATTCGCCCGAAATCGTCACGATTCAGTATCTAGAGTTGCTCACGTAAGAAAACTAACCCAAAATCCGTGATCAGCGCATTGAATTACCCTGGAAAACACCCTTCTCTTGTTTTTCGTTTTTGGACCGATTTCGCCAATTTCGACGGCCGATTCGCCCGAAATCGTCACGATTCGGTATCTAGAGTTGCTCACATAAGAAAACTAACCCAAAATCCGTGATCAGCGCATTGAATTGCACTGGAAAACATAGTTTTCTTGTTTTTCATTTCTGGACCGATTTCGCCGATTTCCACGGCCGTTTCGCCGGAAATCGTCACGATTCAGCATCTAGAGTTGCTCACGTAAGAAAACTAACCCAAAATCCGTGATCAGCGCATTGAATTATTGCGGACTAGACCTTTTCCTATTATTTTTCGCTGCTCAGACAAAATTTGTAAGAGTGAAAAACTGATACTCAGTCAAAATGCTATGAACTTTCAAAAATGCACAATTTTGACTCAAAAAAATGCCCGGCCAAAAAAATAAACTAAATTTTCAAAAAATACGGATGAAATTACCCTAGGAAAAATTTTTGTTCAACTGTGAAAGTGTCCCAGCTAAAAATTGAAAGGGCGAACACTTAAAACCAGGTGAAAACCCTCCGAACTTTTAAAAATGCCCAATTTTTACCCAAAAACAAGGTCTGGGTAAAAAATTAACCCAATTTTCAAAATCTCCGGATGGAATTACCCCAGGGAACATTTTTGTTCGAATGTGAAAGTGTCGCAGGCAAAAATTGAAAGGGCGAACACATGTTGATTACATACCTGAAAAAAAAAAAGGACAAAGGGAAAGAAGTAACACTGTTTTCAGAATAGGTTTTTCATGTCTACAGCGTATGAAAAGTAGTCGGGAAAAAATTTTTTCGCGGCTCCAAGCACAACTTTGGGTGTTCGTTTCGTGTGCACGGAACCAAGTTTGTGGCTTATACTATGCTCGCTGGACGCAGCGAGCAAATTTGAAAAAAGCGCGCGAGGGGATAACGGCTCATATTATGCGTGATGCGCTGTCCGCTCGCTGGCGCTCGCTCGCGCATCCGCATGATACAGTTCGTTACAGACGTGCTGTTTGCATTTTGCGAGCACAGCGCACCACGTTGCTGTTGTTGTTGCAGTAGAAATTTATTAACGCTGCTAAAAACACACACACATACACAGACACATTGCGAAAGCATAAAGAAAATTCATTTCTACATTTTGTATAAAGCTTTTTGAATAATAACCCGCAATACAGTGAACACAGACGTACACATACAATGCCGCAACTATTCAGTTTGCATATCGGCCATGGGTTTGGTTTGTGCAAAATGCAAACAAAACGTTATATATTGGTTTTGTTCTCTCTGGCTTTTGCGTTTCGTTCTTTTTTCTTCGGTCGGAACTTCAGTTTCGATAGTTTTCTGAACAGATATTAATTTCAAAAGAGATATACTTGCGAAAACCAATTTAATGAAAACAAAAACAGTGCATGCTCCAGCAATTCCTATGATATTGATACTTTGGCAATGCAAATTTCCCTGATAAAAAACTGCGTCTTTTACACAATCCCGTGCTTGGAATCTAAATGCTATCTAGATAGAAAGGGCAATCAGGAAGCCAGGAGTTCAAGTTTTCCACCTCAACATGGTCCACAACAATCTTTTCACTTATAAATTCCACACTTTCATTTTCAATGTTCCAAAAATCTTGCAATCAATAAATAGCTGATTTTACACACACAAGTATCAGACACACTTCACAACGCGCGCGCATGTGAAACACCGAAAAATAAATGAACTTGACATTATATTTGTTATTATTGAATTCAGTTTCATATTCAAAAATATGCAATTCAACATCAGCAACCAGCGTAGTAAAAAACTGGTCTTTTGACCATTTTTATGCTGAGTTGTGTATATTTTTAGATTATTCGGTTGTGGATATTTTTTCCAAGTGGTGTGTCAATACATTTTTTATGAAACATATGTTTTTCAATTCGTTCAATAGAAAAAAAAGAAAATTTTACCAACTGGGAGGTTTTCAGAGCAGTTTTTTTGCGGTAGCATTCTTTCGATTGAAAACGCATTTTTCCGTTGCTTTGTTTGTTTTTTTTGGCAAAAAGTTTAAATTTTTTATTCTTTTTTGGTTTTTCCTTCTGTTTCATTAATTCCGCTTTCTAGTCGTTACTAATTGTAAAGTTTCAAATGTTATGCAAATTTAATTATTCTAATTTAAATTAAAAAATCGGTTAAAAACGCGCGGTGAGCTAAAAAACTGCTTTGTGTTTTGTAATCTAGTTTTTTCTTATCCAGCTGTTATTCAGTCGCACTTTTTACTTGCAGCTCATGATTTCAGTAAAACTAACTACATAAAACATCACGTTTTTTCATCATTGCGGTTTCTTCTAAAGACAAGTTTTCTTTGCCGCCATGTGTTTCCTATTCCGAAACAAATGCGCAATTTATTAGGGCAGTTGAAAATTTCAAATTTCGAAAAAGAAACTATTTCAGTATGCTTCTTTGCTTCAAAGTAAACGGAACATTTCTGGAAATTTCAGGCCAAAAATGCGTGAACAAAACAGATTTTGGCTCATTACGATGCATCTCCGCTTTTGGCTGGGTCTGGTTATCACATGTGAATTCACACACTGTAAGTTTTTTTTTGTTTTCAACGTCAGCAGTCCAAAGTCCTGGTCTGAAGATACAGTATCCTCTGTTAGCACACTGTGCACAGTCGCAAACAAACACACAGGCACACATACGGCATATCACAGCAGCGCGCCTGGATGCGTGCCAGTGCGTTGGTGTGTGACGGTGCATGTGTTATAAACCGGTGCGTTCAGAGAATGAATGAAATACGATGTTGAAAAAATAGACGATCTTTTGGTATATCGCCTGAAAGTTATTCTGTAACTATGGTGCTAATGTTTCAAAATGATCATATAAATCAGGTTATAAAACCCAAAATACAAAGTATTTGGTCATAAGTCTGCTTAATTACGACAACCAACAAAACAATACCTTAAAATATTGAAAATCATAACCGAGGTGTCTCACTTCCAGTCTTATTTCCCCGACAAAAAAAAAACTCTTGCCACTTTGCAGACATTCACTGCGGCGACGTCCAAACGAACATGAACAACAACAACAACGCACAGTCAACGTCGCCCTCCACCCAGCAGCATCGTGTTTCACCGCGCCTACAAACACTCAGCACCATACGGCGTCGTTCGTACTCGATCACGTGCTGCGCGGACGGCACACCGGAGACGGCAATGGAAATCGCGCCGTACGTCCTGAATTTCACCTCCATGAACGCGGGACCAGGCGCGAGCTACGGTAACGTGACCTGCCACCGGTTCACCGGCTATTACACGTTCAAGATGAGCGAGCAGACGCGAGAGCTCGCCAGTGGTGCGTTCTTTTTGGTATTTTGTACCGGTGATTATTTAAGGCTCGTTTATACCCGACGTGTGCTTATACGGCACGGCACGTCACTTTAGGTCTCGTGTTATTGCATACTACCGTTTCTACCTGACGTACGTCTCTGCATACGTCAGGTATAAACGGGCCTTTATTGTGTTTCACAAGCGGTTTTCTTTTTTGTCGTGTTGCATATTCTACTGGGCTTATTGGTGTTTTAACACGGTTCTGTTTCTCTGCTATGGTTTTTTTGACACCGTTTATTTTCATGGTTTTTTCACACTGGTCAGTATCACTAGTCAGTCAGTCAGTCAGTCAAACATGCACAGTTTTTTTCTCAGGGAAAACCAAATTGCTCACGTCAACTCAGATTTTCTCATGGCAAACCAGATCTACTCCAAATCAAGTGTTCACACGCCACATGAGAATTCTTCTAACACTAAAAATCAATTAATTACTGTATCTACCATGACCGACTCAACCATTAGTCACGCCAGTAATCCCACGATAAACATCAGACTTTCTCATGTGTCAATTCACGTGTTTTTACATCACGCCAATCAAAATCAGATTCTCCAGGACAAACATACGACTTTCTCTAGTTAGATCGAGTTTTCTGCCATCACGCTAATCAAAATCAGATTCTCCACGACAAACATCAGACTTTCTCCCGTGTCAAATCACGTGTTTTCTGCCATCACGCCAATCAAAATCAGCTTCTCCACAAAAAAAACCATCCGACTTTCTCCCCGTGTCAAATCACGAATGTTTTTTTGCCATCACACCAATCCAAAACAATCCGATTCTCGCGCGCGCACACGCAGGCATCCGCTGTAAGTGCCCGCGGCCGGAGATGGACCGCAACTGTCGCCAGCTGGCCGCCTGCCGGAACGGCGGCTACCGGGCGTTCAAGATCGAGCTGCGTTGCGCCTGTCCGTCGCCGTACTTCGGTGAACTTTGCGAGCGGTACTGCGACAATGGCGAGCGCGTGCGAAACGAGCACACACGGCTGGACGAGTGCATGTGCGGTTTTTTTTGGTTTTTTTGGTTTTTTTGGTTTTTTTCGTTGTTGTTGAAAGTTTGAAACATTTTATTTATAATTTTGTTTTTTTTGTCAATTCGGACACGACAAGTCCTGGTCTGACGACGCCGCACAACGCACAGCAATAATGTTGCACACGCGGTTACAAACTACTGTAGCACACACACACAGCTGTCATACATGTATGTCGCATGTTTTTGCCTGTGTGTTTGTGTGTGTATGACTGTGCAACATTACTGTGTTACTACCACTGTCTTCTACAATAATACTATATTACAGCGCTAGAAAATGATGTGTTCATTGATTTATTTCTTTCGATTTACTTCCGAGTTTTTTGTTTGGTTTTTGCCTGCTGATTGTTACGAACGCCACGACGCATACAAAGTATAGTTTAAAAAACGTTTTCTTCTATGCACAAGCTGAAACATTATAAGCTTAAAAATGGATTAATTGACAGAGTTTAAAGACGTTCACCCATTCTCAAGAGGAAAAAACCACGAAACATACAGTAATCCACCGTATACTGAGAAACCGTTGCTGTTGCTATCATACATTATATCTTCTGGCAGGTGTGTTCAATTTCAGTGTATGGCAACTGTAATGGCCGAAACTAGTGGCAACAAACGTTTTTCCAGTTCAGTGAAAACTGGCGATATCAAAAAAAACACAAAATATTTCTGTTTTTGTTTTTTTTCTGTTGCAGTTGCAAACCGCAGTACTCAGGGGACGCATGCGACCAAATCATCTGCCTCAACGGGGGCACACCGTCCGCAGACGGCCGGGGCTGCTACTGTCACCCGCCGTATTTGGGCAAACATTGCGCGAATCGATTGACCCAAACCTATACCCATTTGCCCGATGAAAACCTGAGCGGCACATTCAAGAAGGACTTTACTGGTGGGTGTTTTGTGTGTTTTCATGTTGTCAATCAAGATTCAATGCGCGCATAGATAGGTACACAGTTTCATGTAAGACGCGGGAATACAATTGGCAAAAAGTGATCCGAGCCCCCTGAATAGGTTCGAGTCACTGAAGTGATTTTGAATTGCCAACATAAACATCAAACTACTATGTTTTATTTTGGTTCCGGGACTCAATGCGTTTGCACACGGGGATAGGAAAATGTTTCACGGAATTCAAAATTAGGTTACGGTAGACACTTCGCCGTGTGCTGACGTTCTACGGTCTGGTTCGGTTGTGGTGGGGTTTTTCCTTAGGGCGTGACACTTTTGTGCCTCCCGGTCTTCCTGAAACGATAACAGTTTCCCATTGATGTCCGTAAACGCACTGAGTCGCAGAACCTGAAGAAAAAAAATACCGTAAAGTCTTGCATATAAGGTCTCCTTATATAAATTTGAAAATCAAAAATTTCTGAAAAAAGTGGAATTTTGTGTGACAACCTTATATGTGGGAGGGGGTCTTATAAAACGAAGATTAGGAATTCCGGGCCTTTTATAAACGGGGTGGAATTTCGACCAAGTCAAAAATTTAAATTTTTTAGTTTCCCGCCGTGTGACACGGACTTATATGCAAGACTTTACGGTAATATCACTGTACATGATCTTGAAATAGACCGCACCAATTGCCTTGAACGAGCGCATTCAGGCACGGTCGTCAGTCTGCTGCTGGTCGTGACGCTGCTGGCGGCGATGTACTGCATGCTGCGGCGTCGACTGCACAGCTCCAATCAGCGCAGTCAGGCGTTTTTCGCCGAACTGCTCCAGGCGCGACGCGAGATGCTCGCGCGCGAGCTGGCGCTCGTTTCTGGCTCGGCCGCCACGATACTGACCAATCAGCAGTCAGCTGCCGTCGGTGAGTGCGTGCGCGCGAGAAAAGAGTAGCTGAGCTTTTTCGGGTTTGCTGGCTGCCGCGGACAACCGGTTTCAGTACCGTACAGTCGACCTGTATATTATGTACAACTAGCTGATTGGCTCAGTTACACATATGTGTACAGTGCGATGCAGGCATTATGTGTCAGGCACTGCGGTGGAGGCGGAGTCTCCCTGCACATAATGTTTGGATCACGTGTGCGTATGTGCAACCAACCACCAGCCAATCAGCTAGATGTACTTGTACATAATAAAATTACAGATGGACTGTAGTTTTTTGGGTAAAGTCCTGGTCGGAAGACACATCACACAATCTCGTCTCGGGTTGTAAGTTGCACAGTCAAAAACAACTCATGTGCAGTTTTATCAAACATTTAAAAAAAACAGTTTTATCGGGTTTCCGAGAGAAAATTTTACTGTTACGATTCGCGAATGAAAATGAATGAATGAACGCATACGTGCGCGTGCCGGTGTGTTTGTTGGCGACTGTGCAACATCACCGGAAGATACCGAGTACAATCTTTTCAAACTAGGACCTTCATCCGAAACAGGTGAGGAAATTACCCCCGAAAAAAATCCCTCCCACAATTTCAGCCGGTCACTCCGTGGGCGGTGTCAACGCGCCCTCAGCCAATCAGCGACCAATCATGTTCGACCTGCCGCCGAGCTACTCGACCACTCTGACCAATCAGCAGACGGGGGCCGGGGGCCAACCGAACCACCAAACAATGGTTGGGGGTCACAGCAACAGCAACAACAACAACAACAGCATTAATGCGGACACCCCGCTGACGATGGCTAGCCCGCTGGAGCTGGGCGACCTGCCACCGCTACCGAGCTACGAAGACGCCATAAAACTGAACAACGTCGCATCGACGGACAGGAACGCTGCTCAAAACCACACCGTTGTCCATGCGTCCATGACTGATCTGAATGCCGGTCAACTCAGCACGACAACGACCAACACTGAACTGTCGGTCGCGGCAGCCAATGAGCGTGAAGTAGCGCAGCTTTCGACCAATCAACGTGAAGTAGCTGATCTTTCGACCAATCAACTTGCAGTTGCTCAGCGTCCAAGCAATGAGCGTGAAGTAGCTGAGCTTTCGACTAATCAACGTGAAGTAGACAATGTTCCAGCCGACGGGCGTCCGGAGGCGGAGCCTAGCGGCACTGAGAATGACACGCCACTCTCACAGCGTAGTGGTGACAGTAATACGATCACTGATAATAGCGCTCAAGTTCGAGTGGACTCGAGTACACTCAGTGATGTAGACTCGAGTGTTGGTATTCAGTCGTCGAGTTCTAGCAGTTATAACGTTTCACAAACGGGCATTGTCAATGTGGTTGTGCAAAGTGATTGACTGACGATTAAAATTCGTTCCTGCGAATTTACTGAGTTTTCTGGAGTTCTTTCTTTTTCCACGCTTTTTTGTTTTTTTTGTACAAATTCTGTGAGATGAAAAAAAATTCAAAAAGTGAGGTATAAACATTTGGTTTTTCCAAGTTGGTTTTGATGGCTTGCTTTTGTTGTGCTGTGAAAAACAATCGAAAATATCACATTAATCTATCTATTGTAATGTTTCAAAACATCTTCAAATAACAATACACACACTGGTTGTTTATACTGTCAATCGTATCTTCCAATATCAGAGGCGAAAAATTCATCATATCAGTGGTCAGTCTGTGGTAATTCCAATGTATCAGCAACTTTTTTTCAGAATTTCAAGCAATTTAGAGCACATACAGTTGCAGTAGGACAAAACGACTTTTAACAAACTTTCAAATATCCATTCTCAAATTCGGCCTCCAATTTTCCGCAAGAAAAACATACTTTTTTCCAAATCAATGCGACCAACAACAATGCAAAAATAACCTCAAAAGCAACGAAATAAAACCGCCCCGCATGCATCTTATTATTCATTAAAAAACTTGTGATTTTCCATGTCCGATTTCCATGTTATTCGAATCGAATAAAGAAAAAAGTTTGAAATGTTTCTTTGCCTACAGAATACGATAATACTCGTTTCCGCAAATTTGCTATCAATTACGAGAGAGAAATTAGCGTTGGTTTTTCAAAATATCGACAACCGGGCTGCTCAGACATTCGAAGATGCGTCTATAGCAGTTAAATATTGAAATATCATGAGAAAACCAGTCCCCGGTAACCTTGACGGGGCGGACTGTATGCGTTGTGTGAGTTTAACCCGACCCGGATCTGTGAAGAAATCAGTTTTGAAAACGAGAATAAAATTACTTGCGACATTTTTATGGGTGCGAGAATTACTGCTTAGTGGTTTTTTGTAAAAGAAAATAGTTTCAAATTATAATATTCATTTGGAAAAAAGTTTTCAACCTGATCTGTAATCGTAATTATTCCTGACAGCTTTTTGCCGTTCCAACACATATGATTAGCATTTGTTCGAAAATGTTCTGACGCATGAAGCACATATGAAGGGCACAAAAACTAATTTCAGTGTTACTATGTTGGTGTAGCTTTTTTATCTTCGTTCATTGAAAACGGTTTTTAGATTGATTCATTTGCGTTTGCCGTGGGTACACAAATACTTCAAATATTTGTATCACAAAAACAAAACAACCGAAAAACGCCTTTAGCCCCAAACATGTGGCTTGGACTTGTGGTAAGTCTCTAAATTTATAAAAAAAATATTTAATGATTTGAAAATTTCCTGATTTCTGAATATGAAGTTTAAGTAACAATTTTACACAGGGAAAGTTCAAAAAATCAGCAAAAAACTCATAGAATTTACAAAAAAACTAATTTGTTCAATTTCAGCTGGTCGTTTTGTACCCGCTAGTAATCGACGGACAAATAATCCCACATGCGAGCGGGCATTGCCCAGTTGACTTACTGCTCATTTTGGACGTATCGGGAAGCATTGTGGAAGAATGGGAACGAGAACGGGCATTTGCGGAACAGGTCGTACGCGATATACCCGCTGATGAGCTTTCGCAGGGATTAGTGAGGTGCATCTTTTTCATTGTTATTTTTTCATGCAATAACTTTTATACAATGCTGAAAATAGTTCCCGGTAAAGAACGCGGTGCATTCATTACGTTTAAAAATCCCACCTTCCACAAACCCATTCAACAATAAACATCAGGGCTATATCCGGGCCGTAGGCACGGGTAAATTTTGTTAGTTGATTAAAACCTGTAAAAAATTTATCAGCATACTTTCAGAGTCGCCATAATAACCTGGTCGCGAACGGCAACGTTGGCATCAGCATTCGGGCAACGTCGAACACAGCGGGAACTGTTGAACTATCTGCAATGTTAGTTTGATCAACAAAATCACATATACATTTTTTGCAATGGTGAAATTTTTGATTAACAAAGTAGTGAAAATATGTGTTCACTCTTTTTTTAACAATGTACTGAAATTACAAAAACTGCAGACAAAACAGTTCACTTATTACCGGCTGTACAGAAATCCAAAGTGTTGCTGAAAACAAACTGTAAAAATGAAAATGATGGCTAGAACGTAAAAAATAAAGCTGAATTTCAATAAGTTACAAAAAACATAGCCACGAAAGTGGGTGTTTGATTTCTCAACGAAACCCGATGCGTTCGTCCTCAATATTTTCAAAGTGCATGCTCTCTGTATTCTGCGACGAACAAGTGACAGGCTGCAGCAAACCCACTTTTTTAATGTTGTTTTTCAAACATTAGCACTTCGCAACGTTGGCGGTTCAACGCATGTTGTCGAAGCGCTGAAATTGGCTCAACAGGAGGTGGCTGCAAACAAGCGCCCGGAGGCTAGACTGATCATAGTGCACGTCAGCGATGGAAACTCCATTGTAAGTCGGGGTACGGTAGGGTTACGGTAGGGGTACGGTGGAAGAATAATGCGTACTTTCCAGTTTTGTACTATTCACTGCGCTGACATTTATAATGCGGCACTTTTTGAAGCATGCCCAATTTTTGGCTTCCCGTTCATTCTTGTTTTGCGAGCTCCGTATTGTGCGAGGAAAGAAGGTACTGTAATGCCCAATTTTACGCAACCAACAGTGTGCCTTCGCAACTTTTTTTGCCGCTCATATGTAACTTTATGCAGCTTTGTTGCGTGTGTTGAAACATTGCGTGGTATTTCATTCAGAAAAAAATACAAAGTAATCAACAACAAAAACAGTTCAAACAGTGGTTTCCTAACCCTAAGCATAGCGGCATGGTAGCGCAGCAAAACAATAATGATGAACATTCTTCTTCAGATGGCCATATTGATAAAAAAAAACACTAATTTGTTTTGCTTTTCTTTTTAATTCAGGAAACGTTGGACACCGTGAAACTGCAATCGCGCAAGCTAACGGACCTCGGCGCGTTCACGTTCGCCGTCACGTTCAGCAACGACGCGTACAAGCCGGAGTTGGACGCCGTGGCCGGCGACGCGCGACGCTCGTTCACGGGCGCCGACGTGACGCGATTCGGTGACGCCGTCAAACAGGTAATAATTTTTTATTTTGGTCCCGCGTCTCAATGCGCGCATAGATGGGTAAGCAGTCTCATGCGCGACGCGGGGAATTGAAAATTGGCGAAGGGATCTGAATCTCAATGAGCAGATCTCATCTGAAAAAATGAGCAGCGCACTGAAAAAGAACGAAACACGTGCGATCATTGTATCAGAAAGTTTAAGAAAAACCAAAAAAATGTCGGCGAATTGTCGCAGATTGTCGGCGAACGATGGTGCGGTCGCCTGGAGCCGATTGAGAATGACGCGATATCCGGTTGCAAGATCGACCTCGTACTGATCGTGGACAGCTCCGGGAGCGTGGAGTTCGACTTTCTGGCCGAACGACGTTTCGCGGAGGACTTGGTGACACTCAGCGACGATCAGCTGTACCAGAATGGAGCTGTGTCGGTCGGTCGTTTTTCTGGTCTGCGTTTTTCCCCAATTTGATTGTCCCAATTTCCACTTTTCGTTGGAATTTGCTGTCCTGAAATTTTGGTGGCACCCTCAAAGCTGACTCTTTTGCAATGGATTTGAGCTCGAAAGCATCGTTTTGGAGCCAGCTACAGAGTCAGAAAGTTCAACGTGTGTTGCAAAACGTTTCTGCAGGTCTCGGTGATACGATTCGACGAGCAAGCGCAATTGGTGTTGCCATTTCAAGCGGGGCGGTCTCGCAACGAAGTGATCAACGCGATCCGCGGTTCGCTTTCAGATCGCCTCTTTTAGTCAAGTCAATAAATCTGCTGAAAAGACACACTTCTTAATTTATTTTCTACCCAAAAAAAGTCTTCAAATATTAACCCAAAAAAGCTAA
Source organism: Theristus sp. LFF4_11 (assembly GCA_030248135.1). Taxonomy (NCBI): domain Eukaryota; kingdom Metazoa; phylum Nematoda; class Chromadorea; order Monhysterida; family Xyalidae; genus Theristus; species Theristus sp. LFF4_11. The sequence continues at coordinate 127,499 of JASANC010002498.1, read as the reverse complement.
CTGAAAGTTGCCCCAAAATTCGACTGAATTATTTGCCCAGAATTGCTGCTCCTGGCCTTACCCAAAATTTTACCCGCAAATTTTTACCCAATATTTCACCAGAAATTCTACCCAAGGAATTCGCTGGACGGGCGGCGGCACGTCGGCGCTCAGTGGGGTGCACATGGCACTGGACGAGATTCAGCGGGGTCGACGGAACGACGCCGTTTTGGTGGTGGTCCTGATCAGCGACGGCCAGTCCGGACTGTCGGACACGTACGACCACGTGGGCAGGGCCGCGCAGAAGCTGTTCGATCTGGGCGCGACGGTCGGTTGCATCTTTCTTATTAAACGTGACTCAATATGCGTTTGCATGCACAGATAGAGAAAATGTTTCAAGGCTGCGCGGCAATTTGAAATCAGCAAAACTTAACGTATTGTGACGGCAGATTTGTGCAAGAAATTGGGGAAAAAACTAATCAGAATCTTTTCTCACTAAATAACTTTATTTTATTTTGTGTTCGAACTTGGTTAGGGCGCAAAACAGCTTTTCACCTATGCGGCTCTTCCACGCATCATTAAACATTACTCCGCCTCCTTCACACGAAAAATTTCAAAATTGTTCAATTTTTTTCTGTTCCACCCGTTTTTTTAGTATAAACGTCAAGTGTTGCAACAGAACGGATAAAATGTTATTGTTCGTTTGTAATCGCACTGAAACATTATACTGGTTTTTGCTGCTCCGTGATGATTTTTAGAAGGCCTCGTTCATACTGACGTATGCGCATACGACACGTCAGGTCTCGTATTATATGGCATACTTCCGTTCATAAAGACGTGCATTTGTCATACGTCCGCATACGTCCGTGTTGAACGTGGCTTCACTGCGTCCGAAATTCCGCCCTTCATGGGGTTTTTATAACTTCATTTTTGCTAATGTCTACATTTGAGTTGTAGTTCTCATTCATTCATGCTCATTTTGATGTTCATTGTTTCTCCATTCAGGTATTCACCGTGACGCAAAGTCGTGAGTTCTACATGCCGGAGCTGCTGACGTACGCCGGCAGCATGGAGCGCGTCTACACGGCCGAACGGTCGCGAAACTTCAACGAGGAGATTTTGAAAGTCGCCTCACCAGTCGCCTGCACCGCCGACGAGCCGTCGTGTCCGGTTAAAAAAAAAACGCAAATTTCGCGGAGAAAACCTGTTTTTTTATCTAAAAAACTCCAAATCCAATAAAAGTCAACATAAAAAAACTTGTTTTTCAGTCCAAAAAATGTCAATAAAATTATTATTTTCAACAAACATCAGGTCGACCTCTTAATCATCCTCGATCGGTCGTCCAGCGTGGAAGAGGAGTTCAACGCACAGAAGCAGTACGTCGTCGACGTCATTGAGCGACTCCATCCGGACCACTTCAAGAAGGAGTTCCACGTCTCCGTGGTGTCCTTCAATCAGCAGGCGATGGTCGATCATTCGTTTCGCAATCCGGCCACTCAGAAACAGGTTTTTTGGGAAAATAGGGTGGTTTATTAGATTTGTCCCTGGTTTGTAAGAAAAGAGCTGTTTTGCAGCCGTGTTTCTCCTCCAACAGGTTGCTGCCAAATGGTATAAAGAACCATTTTTTTTAAATATTTGTAATCCCACCGCTAAAAAGGTGTCCGAACAGGTGTCCCGTGTCTTGCCCGTCTGGGTGTCCTGCGCGGTGTCACCGAAATAAAAAGCGACCAAAAACACTCCGAGTGTGGTGATGCCAAAACACCACGTGCGCGACACCAAGGCGGACAGGACCCCCTCCGATGTCAAAAATCCTAAGGTGCTAAGGTACTCGCCACGAAACTCCGGGTAGTTTGGTGTTAGTACTGTAAGTGTGAACAGCTGAAAGACCCGGTACAGAGCGCCCTTTTTACATTTCAGCGGGGATGGGAAGTTCTCATCCTGTGCACCAGTTCATGGTTTAAGGTTTATTTGGTGTCCACGTCACTATGACGTCATTCACATCTTGCTTCCATTCACACATTTCAGGTGCTCAACCTCCTGAACAGCATCGAGCACAGCGGCGGTCAGACGTCTGCCGTGGCGGGCATGCGAGCTGCCATACCGGAATTGCAGTTCGCACCGAACCGACCGGATGCCGAACTGCTGGTATAATACTTTTCGTTTTTTTTTTGGTTCTGCGACTCAGTGGAGTGGTTTCATGCTCAACATGGCAGTTCAAAATTGGTGCAGTGAGCCGAGACCCCATGAGTTGCGGCCGAGTTTACGGGGGTCATTCTCTTCACCATTCATGTTGGCGCGCGCGCGTTCATGAATGAGCAGAATGTCGCAAACGCTGCAGCGGCTGACGCAGCTTCATTGTTTTCATCATTCATGCTAGCGCGCTCGTCCATGAATGTGCGTGTGCTATAAAACGTGAAGGTGCGCTGCTTTTTTCTGCTCCATGAATGTGTAGCGAAGTGATGCTGCGTGCGCTTTTTGCCGTTTCCTGCTGGTAACGTATAAGTAGGATAGCTTTGGTGAAACATTACATGCAGAAAGCACTGTTGTGAGTTCTGACGTTTTTCGTTGAGTCAATTTTTCTCAGTACGCTAAAAAGGTGTCTGAACAGGCGTCCGGTGTTCTGTCCGATTGAGTGTCCACGGGGCCCCGCGTCGTGGTCCAAGAATAAAAGTGCCATGACCACACTCGGCGTTTTCGGCCACTATTATTTCGGGAACACAGAAACAGCGCGGAACACCCAAGCGGACAAGACACCGGACACCTGTTGGGACAGCTTTTTTGCGTGAGTGTCATTGTTTCAAAAAAAACGTCACATTTCCAGGTGATGCACGTCTCGGATGGCAACTCGCAAGATCTGCTCGAACTAACCAGAACAACTGCGAAAGAGCTCCATGCCACTGGCGCGAACGTGAGAAAATGGCGCATTCATGAGGCAGTATTTGGTGACGCGTAGCTATGCGTCACTAATCACTGCTTCATGAACGAGTTTTTTTTTGTTTACAGTGAACTTTTGTATATCTTAAGCGTGTCTGACAGCGACAGTGGCTGACTAAAGGTCGTTTGTATTGTCTTCGAATTCACCCTCAGGTCTTCTCAACCACGTTCAGCGACGACTTCTACATGCCCGAACTGCGCATCATCACCGGCAACGAGCGACGTGTCTACGTCGGCGATCGGAAGGCGGAGTTTGTCGATCACGTGATCAGTGACATTCACGCGGACGACTGCAAACGGCGGCATCCGACCGAGAAGGCGAACACGGACGCTTGTATTGTGGATATCATGGTGCTGCTGGACACGTCCGGTACGGTAGGGGTACGGTAGCGGGGTACGGTAGACGGGTACAGTAGTGTGGTACGACTGTAGTGGGGTACTGTAGTACTGTAGTAAGGTGCAATAGAGGAGTACCGTAGTGGGGCACTTGGGTATGCGGTGCTGGGGTACTGTAGTGGGGTATAACAGAGGGGTACAGTAGATGTCCGAAGTGGTGTCCGGTGTGACGAGCACGGATGCTTGCGTCGTTGATATCATGGTGCTGCTGGACACCTCCGGTACGCTAGGGTTACGGTGGAGGGGTACTGTAGATATACGACGTGGCGTCCAGTGTCCTATGCCCGTCTGGGTCGTCCCAAACTGCACTTTTCTTGTATTTGTGTTTATGTGCGTGTTGTAACTTTTCCCGTGAAAAACCCATGCGGACGTGACGCCGAACACCTGTTCGGACACCTTTTTAGCATAAATTAGTTGGCTTTTCGAGATTTTTCTCTCCGGTTTCTTGCAGGCTCTGTCGAGGAAGAGTACATCAAGCAACGGGACTTCATCGCAAAAGAGTTGACCTATCCTCCATCAGAGTATTATCTCAACGGTAAATTCGCGGTTACCGTAATCAAATTTGACGCGAACGCCGAGGTGGCCATTCCGTTCAAGACCACACGCTCGAAGCAGTTCTTGTTGGATACGGTCATGGACATTCAGCATACCGGTGAGTGGTGGTGTCTTATCTCCTGCAACCAAATTTTTCTTCATTTTTATCTTTCTTCTTGGTTTTTGTTGGTCAAGCAACTTGTTTTTTATCGTCTCTTGAGTCAAGACCACTGAAAACTTCTGTGAAGCCTTCTCTCGAAGCAGCGCTCAAACAAAATAACAGTTGAAACGTGAAACTAAGTTGGAATTTTAAAGCCAGAAAATCTTTCCAGGTGGTGGAACCTCAGCCCTATCAGCATTCAAACTGGCCATCGAAGAACTGCGACGTACCCGAAGGCCGAATTCTCGGTTGATTACACTGTTAGTGAGCGACGGGAACAGTGGAGTGCAGGTAAAGTAGGTTTCTTTGAAACCTGTCACTTCTTTTTGCTGAGCACAAAGCATGCTGAGCTCTAATTGAATTAGAAAAAGAAGTGTGGATATGTCGGTTTTGGTTGAAATCAAACACAATATTTTTGGCTACACACATGGGTTTCTTGCAAATCCGATCCCGTCCAAACTCCCAGGACACCTTTGACGAGATGCGTGCGGTCGCCAATCAGTTGTACGAGATGGGATCGATCAATTTCGCCGTTACCTTCAGTCCTGATTACTATTTGCCCGAATTGGCCATCTATGCGGGCTCGGAGGAACGGGTCTTTGTCGAGGATCGGTTAGTGGCGGTATATAGTCTGTATGCTAGAGTCTGTCAGATCATCTGGCAGTCTGTCAGCTTATGGCACACCAGTGTGTTTTTAGCAATTTTGACAACACCAGAATAATATTGTTAAGCGGATATTTAGCAAGCAGAATTTAATCAACTGCTACATCTGCTGATTGCTGTGGTGATTGCTAAATTGTTCCACTATTGCTTATTGTAATCCTGAGCATAAAACAAGCTTACGTAAGCTACTGCACAAGAGGTAATGAAAATTTTGCTAAATGTGTGCATTCCTGAAACAATTTGCTGAATCTCTGCTGAATCTCTGCTGAATCTTTGCAGAATCTTCCAATTTCCGTCCGAGTTGCACAAGTTCAGCGAGGGCGACCGTTGTCCGCAGTTGGCTCCGCCCCCGACGACGACGCCCCGCCCACTGCCTCCGGATTCGTTCCCGTGCCAAGTCGACTGGCTGATCGTTATAGGTAAAAAAAGCTAGCGGACTGTTCTATACGCACCATAAAAAGTTCCAGAATCCATGACAAAATTTGACCCGGGACAAAATCGAATAAAATCACTTCAAAAACACTCAAATGCACGTGTAACGACGTGTTCCTGCCCTTCGTAAGCCAAAAATATGGTGTTTTTCGGCACCAAATTTTACAAACGTGGCTGGATTGCCCACGGTTAAAAAAAGAAACATATAATTGTAATTTGTAATTGTAAACAAACTTTCCACAGACAACAGTGGCAGCATTGAAGAAGAATTCGAGAGAGAACGACAATTCGCTCTTGACGTGTTGAATTTACCGAACGCAGCTGATTTTCGTCAGGTACTTTCGCGCTTTTTTGTTTTTGTTTTTCTTGAGTTTTTGACAGGTAGAAAATTATTGAACAGATAAGTAGAAAAATTTTTATTTTATAACATTAATTAAAAGGCATAGAAGCAAAATGAACAAAATAAAAAAACAAATAAAGAAAACAAACTGAAGTGAAATTGTATATGGAATAAAATAAAGTAAAGCAGGGTGAATGCAAAAAATTGATGCAACCAAAATCGTTTCGAGAAAAAAACAGAAAAAAATAAAAATGAATAAATAAAAAAATAAAATCGTGCCTTTATATCACAGAACATCCACGTTGGCGTGATCACGTTTACGACCAGCGCCCGAGTCGCGGTGCCAATCGGCCAGTACACGGACAAACAAAGACTGCTGGACTTGGTGCGCAACATCCGGCACGAGGGAGGCGGTGAGCAGAGTTTTTGTTTTTTTGGGAAAGTTTGGACGGACGGTGGACAACGCGACGGACAACCCAGGACAGGACACCGGACAACTTATATTTTAACTTGCATTCTATTCCCGTTCTTCCCAGGCACCTCCGCTCGATCGGCCATGGATTTAGCGGTGCAGGAAATCCGGGCGAACCATCGAGACGCGTCGAAATTGATCGTGGTTCACATCAGCGACGGCAATTCGCAGGTTACCACTACCGCTGCAAAAAAGAAACAAGTTTCAGTGCTTCAAAAGTTTGCTGATCAAATAAAAACAAAAATCTTGTCCCAGGATACCTATGAAGAGATTGACGCAGCGGCGAGACGCCTACGGCAGGTGATACCGGGTGGCGTGACAGTCTACACGGTGTCGTTCAGTCCGGATGCGGTCGAACAAGAGCTGCAATTGATCGCAGGTATAGCACTCAATATGAAACACTCATTCATTTGCATCACATGTATCTAATGGCAGAGTGGACATGGCATTTGTTCAGGGAACAAACCAAAAAACATCGATAGTACAATATGGCCGAATAAATAAGACAGTCCTTGTATTCCCCATCAAGGCGGGATCAGTCGCAGACTAGGAGTTGTCTTTTTCGAAAATGCCAAGATGTAGGCAATCGTGTATGCAAGTGAGAACGAATGAACGGCAGAGAACGAAGAATCAATTCGTTTAAAAAAGACACGTCAAATTTGACACACAATTGGGTTTCTTCATTCATTCAAATTTCGCGCGCCCCTTGCACCCTAAAAAAAGCTGCCATGTTTTATTCGTTTAAAAAATGCCATCGTCCATTCAGAATTTTAAAATGTTGTGCTGCCACTCGTGGCTCAATGAAATTGTTAATATCTTGATTGGGCGCTCTGAGTGCTTGTTTGTTTTTACTCGTTGTTTTTAGTCATCTTCGCTTCAGTTCCCCACTTTCGCCAGTCATTTTTCTGTAGAAAACATGCATTCTCGAATTTTTTTCTCTACCCACCCCTCCTTACGTTTAATGTATGCCAAGTTAACTTATCGATTTCTGAAACACACTGGTGTAGCGCCACAGCCGTTTTGCCCGTGTTTCACGCACATTTCTATGATGGCACTTTTTCATAGAAGTAATGTTTCAAAATCCGCATAAAAGACGTAATGTGTGAGCAACTTTTTTAACGCGTTTTTTCTCGTTGCAGCCATAGCGCAGCGGTATCGCTCCCGCTTAGGAGGGCGGGGGCCTTAAGGGAACGGATCCCATCGTTGCAAGGAAACTTAAAAAAATTTGTTGTTTTTAGTCAAGTTTTATGCTTGTCAGTAAGCTGCGTTCCTCTGACCTAATTCTGACTTCATAAATAAACGGAATAGCCGAGTAAACATGGCATCTTTTTTCAGGATGCAAGGAGCGCGCGGAATTTGAATAAAAGAAAAAGTAGTTTAAGAAAGCCAATTGTGTATGACCTATTTTTTAAAACGTGTCCCACTGAAATGACGTCATGTGCCGCCAAACATGCGTTTGCCGTTCACAGCAAAAACCAGACTTTCCGTTTAGTCGATTTCTTCCCGTAAACAAATGGTGAATGTCGAATCAATCACACCAAACTTAAATTTTAGTACCTGTGCTTTGACAAACGGACGTTTTTAAAGCTAATGACGTCATTTTAGTCCGGACACGTTTGAATAAATCCACAATAACAAATTGATCGTGGTATTTGTTTAATTGATTAAATTTTCGTGATATTCTGTTCAGTGATAATCCGCCTTGATGGAGAATTCATGGAGAATTAACCGTGTTAGTGCCAGCGTGTTTGTACGTGTGCACTCTACCATTAGTGCCAGTGTGTTTGTACGTGTGCACTCTACCATTAATGCCAGTGTGTTTGTACGTGCGCACTCTAGCATTAGTGCCAGTGTGTTTGTACGTGCGCACTCCAGCACCAATGCCAGTGTGTTTGTACGTGTGCACTCTAGCATCAGTGCCAGTGTGTTTGTGGTTCAGGCGACGAGCGTCACGTGTTCACTGGTGATCGAGTGAATGACTTCGCCGCGCACGCAATCGCGGACACCAAGGACAACTACTGCGAGCGCGAGGTGTTGCCGCCGACGGACGACGTCGACGAGTGCAAGGTCGACGTCGTCCTGCTGCTGGACACTTCCGGATCGGTCGAGGACGAGTTCGTTGGTTTGGTTTTGGTTTTTGCTGCTCGCGTTTGAAGCGGTCGAATGAGATTTAGTACTCCTCCCTTCCAACTGTTTTCTCAAAGTGTCAAAGGTGTCAAGTTTCCAGTAACATGTTAGAAACATTCGAATAACCTCCACATCTTTCTGTAGATAAACTAAAAAAACAAAAAAAACCAAAACAGAAACTAAAAAAACCACAGTTATCTGCGGGAGCGCGCCTACGCCGAAGCGATCTTCGAGTACCCGACTGCCGAGGACTACAGAACGGGACGAATCTCGGTCGCCGTGATCAAGTTCACCAGTTCGGCGCAAATGGTGCTGCCGTTCCAAGTAAATTCATGAAGATTATTCGTTCTTTTTCTGCTTTTTTTGCATTACACGTTCAATAAAATGCAAAACCTCATTCCAAAATTGATTCCATGCCGGAAATTTCATGACTTGTCAGAATTTGCGTGGTGCTTCGATTGGCTTTTCCTGCAATTTGAAAAAAATAGGAGCGGATTTTGGCATTGTACGACCGTAAAGTCCCTGTGTTTTGTTTGTCCCTCCAGCCACACAGTTGATGATCTAGACTGAAAACCAGCGTGACCCGAAAGCACGGTTCTTTGTTGACCTGGCCTTTATGCTCACTAGCCTATTGACCCGAGCGTATGTGGCTTAATCAATGCCAACCCTTTTTGGTGAAGTGGCATTGACTTAGAAAGAAAACACTGTAACGTTTACTGAATAATAACCCTGAAGAAAATTTACCTTGTGCTGCCGTGAAGTCGTCTACAATACAGTATTTTTTAATGTATTTAAATAAATAAAAAATGCGAAGTTTATGATTTTGCTATTTTTACCCGTTTACCCTAACCGAAGGCAAGCCTTTTTTGTAAGTGAAGTAAAATTGAATAAAAAATATAAAAACTAACGTTTTTTTCATTTACCCGTTTTAAAAGGCTGATGCTTTTTTACCCGTTTACCTAAGCCAATCCTTTTTTGTAAAGTGAAAATGCGAAATTTATGATTTTGCTATTTTTACCCGTTAACCCTAACCTAAGTCAAGCCTTTTTGTAAGTTAAGTAAGATTGAATAAAAAATATAAAATTTAAGGTTTTTTTCATTAAAAATACCCGTTATAAAAAGCTAATGATTCTTTTACCCGGTTACCCTAACATAAGCCAAGCCTTTTTCTAAAGCGAAACTGAATAGAAGAAACAAAAAAGTGACGTTTATAATTTCGTTCTGCAGTCATTGCTTCTTTTTACCCGTTTACCCCAACATGACCCAAACATTTTGCAAAGTGAAAATGAATGGTAAATACCATTTCGACCCAATTAAAAAACTAACTTTTTTCAAAGACGGTTTTGTTACATCTTTCGCAGTCGCTCGTCAAGTTTTGTGCAGCAACAATTGCCAGTTGCCCATCGTGCGTTACGATGAAATTATCGCTCATAACCATGGAGTATTAATTTGAAAATGAAACATGGAGTATCAATTTCAAAGAAATTTACTTGTTTTGAATCCAAAGTGCAACTTGCAATGCCGATGTCGATGTGAGTTTTGCAACCCGATTTTTTGCAAAAACAAAAAAGTTAAAACTTTTTTCAAAGACGGTTTTGTTACATCTTTCCCAGTCGATCATCAAGTTTTGATCAGCCACGCTTCTATTTGCCTATGCTGCACTGAACTGTCTCTGTTGACCAAAGAGTATCATGATGACTACAGCTATGAAGAGCGACGTTTTGAGAAAACAATCTCAACTGGCATTAATAAAAAATAGGTTAAGGAAATTGAGATGGATTTTTCTTAAGTAGCAAAAAAGGGCGCCAATTCAAATTGGAAAAAAGTGCCACACACGCACAGACAGACACTTTGTAAATTTAATAATATAGACTAGCCTATTGACCCGAGCGTATGTGGCTTAATCAATGCCAAGCCTTTTTGGTGAAGAAGTGGCATTGACTTAGAAAGAAAAAACAGTAACGTTTACTGATAAATAACCCTGAAGAAAATTTACCTTGTGCTGCCGTGAAGTCGCCTACAATACAATATTTTTTAATGTATTTAAATAAATAAAAAATGCGAAGTTTATGATTTTGCTATTTTTACCCGTTTACCCTAACCGAAGGCAAGCCTTTTTGTAAGTGAAGTAAAATTGAATAAAAATATAAAAACTAACGTTTTTTTCATTTACCCGTTTTAAAAGGCTAATGCTTTTTTACCCGTTTACCTAAGCCAAGCCTTTTTGTAAAGTGAAAATGCGAAGTTTATGATTTTGCTATTTTTCCCCGTTCACCCTAACCTAAGTCAAGCCTTTTTGTGTGTGAAGTAAGATTGAATCATAATACTAAGATAATAGTGGTGTCCGTGTCACTTTTTTGCAATTTGAATTGGCGCGTATTTTTGCTATTTAAGATAGCTACATTGTAAATCTCAATTTATTAACCTATTATTAATGCAAATTTTTTTCTCAAAAAAGTTACTCTGTACTGCGAAGTCATCATGATACTCTTTGGTCATCCGCGACAGCGCCTTAAAATACGATTGACAATTAATGGCAATTGTTGCTGTTCAAACTGACCGAAAGCGAAAGATAAAAGAAAACCAACTATGAAGAATCATTGCAATTGTTTTTTTAAATCAGGTTGCAAAACGACATCGAAATTGCAAGTGCACATTGCACTTTGCTTTCAAGACAATATTTTTCATCATCATTTGGTTAAACATTTATTGCATGAGAACGTTTTCAAAAACAGAAAAACGTTTAAAGTTATTGCTTAAGACTTTTTCAAAAACAGAAAAGTTTTATCTAAACAACTCAACGAAAAAAATTAACTGCAAAATCAAATAAACGGGGTTTGTTAATGAAGTGCGTGATAAACTAAAAACCTGATCAGAAAGCAAGATGGCTTTCAAAGCAGTTATTTGTTCATTTTCACTTTGCGAAAAAGCTTGCCTTATGTTAGGGTATATGTTAAGGTATAAAAACAGTTTTTTTAATGTTTTTTTATTTAAACGTCATTTTTTACATATTTTATTAACTTTTTTGTATTGTCACTGTACAAAAAAGGATTGGCTTGGAGCAGGGTGAACGGGTAAAAAACATAACAGCAAAATTATAAACTTCGCATTTTAAATTTGTTTTTAACACGCGGGTTTAATTAGAAATGTGTCAATTTCAAAACCAAAAATTCAAAATTGAAATTACATTACATTCAAAAACGATTTTTATAAAATGTAACTTTTTGTCGTTTGAATTCAACTAACTTTAAAACCGCTTTACATATTTTCAACGGGAACAGCAATTAACCATTGGTGATTAAAAAAAGATTGTTTTTAACTTTAATAGGGAATGCAGTAAAGATTGTGTTCCGGATCAGAAGATTGTTTTTGATCATTTGAACGGGAACGACTAGCAGCTTAAAATCAAAAAGCACTGCATTTTTAGCACGGTTCAAAAAGCCAAAATCCACTCAAAAATAATAATTGTATTATCAGCTAACCGTGCCGTAGGCACGGGTCAATTGGCTAGTAAAAACATAAAAAATTAACGTTTTTTTCAATTACCCGTTTTAAAAAGCTAATGTTTCTTTTACCCGTTTACCTAAGCCAAGCCTTTTTTTGCAAAGTGAAAAAAATGAAAAGTTTTTGATTTTGCTATTTTTACCCGTTCACCCTAACCTAAGTCAAGCCTTTTTGTAAGTTGAGTAAAATTGAATAAAAAATATAAAAACGTTTTTTTTCATTAAAGAATACCCGTTTTAAAAAGCTAATGCTTCTTTTACCCGGTTACCCTAACCTAACCTTTTTTCTAAAGTGAAAATGAATAGAAGAAACAAAAAAGTGACGTTTATAATTTCGTTTTGCAGACATTGCTTCTTTTTACCCGTTTACCACAACATGACCCAAACATTTTGCAAAGTCAAAATGAATGGTAAATACCATTTCGACCCAATTAAAAAACTAACTTTTTTCAGAGACGGTTTTGTTACATGTTTCGCAGTCGCTCGTCAAGTTTTGAGCAGCAACAATTGCCAGTTGCCCATCCAGCGTTACGGTGAAATTGTCGCTCATAACCATGGAGTATCAATTTGAAAATGAAACATGGAGTATCAATTTCAATGAAATTTACTTGTTTTGAATCCAAAGTGCAACTTGCAATGCCGATGTCGATGTGCGTTTTGCAACCCGATTTTTAAAAACAAAAAAGTTCAAACTTTTTCAAAAAAAAAAAAAAATTAATAAAAAAATAGGTTAAGGAAATTGAGATGGAGTTTTCTTAAATAGCAAAATGGGCGCCAATTCAAATTGCGAAAAAGTGCCACGCACACACAGACAAATTGTAAATTTAGTAGTAGTAGATTTGGCTTGCACATACAAGCTGAAAAAAGGCGTCCGAACAGGCTACGGTGTCCTGCCCCCTTGGTGTCCCGCGTGGTGTCCGGTGTGCCACACAGGACACCCAGGCGGACATCACACAGGTCACCTAATCAGACACCATTTTCAGCGTGTGCGGTCGATTTTATCTTGGAAAACTTCTGCTTCTAGAAAAACAGCGTTTACCGACGATGATGACATATTGACATTTCAGTTGTTGTTGTTGTCGGGGATTTCAGGCGATTTTTTCACCCTGGGCTAACCCAGAACAGCGTACAGAACGCCGTCTAGTGGGGCGCCCATCGGGTTTGCTCCGTCATTAAGTGCCCGTACACACACCCGTCGGGCGGGGCCCGATCCCCCGAACGCACAGAGACAACTAGTCGAACGCGCTACCACCGAGGCCACGATGGTGTCATTCTAGGAGGGCCGTTCCAAGAACGCCGTGCTGGCCGCCATCAAACGCCTGCCGCACGAGGGCGGAGGCACGTCGGCGTTGTCGGCCGTCAATCTGGCGCTGGACGAAATCGCGCGCGGCCATCGGCGAAACACGAAACTGTTGGTGTTCCACATCTCCGATGGAAACAGCGCCGCGACCGACACGTTCGATTTGGTAGGGAACGCACAGAAAAAAGTGCAAATGTGCATGCATAAACCAGTGCACTTTTGGATGTATAAACCAGTGCACTTTTGGATGCATAAACCAGTGCACTTTTGGATGCATAAACCAGTGCACTTTTGGATGCAAAAACCAGTGAACTTTTGGACGCATAAACCAGTGCATTTTTGGATGCGAAAACCAGTGCACTTTTGGATGCATAAACCAATGCAGTTTTGGATGCAAAAACCAGTGCACTTTTGGATACATAAACCAGTGCACTTTTGGATGCAAAAACCAGTGCACTTTTGTCGGTGATCAGATTCCTTTCGGTTTTTAGAAGCGAATAACGGCTGCATCTGCACTGTTCTATGGAGAAAGGCTGTATTTTATCAGTTCTTTTTTTGCTGAAGAAAACCAGTGTGAAAATGTACGGGTTTGTGCGTGTGAATCGATAAGTGCACGAAGATGTGCATGTTCGGGTGCATGTAAAGTCGAACTCTAAACTATATGAACTCCCTTTAAGCATTGCTGTGTGGGCGGAGTCTTTCCTGAAACAGAAAGCATGCATCACGTGATCACCAACCAATCAGCTGATTGCCTATAATTTAGAGTTCGACTGTACCTCGGCATTGTTCTTCTACAGGTGTAAACTCTAAAGTCAACTCTAAACTGCCGCTTGGAACCCTAAACGAACAAAGTTATGAACACAAATGTGACAACAACAATCAAATCTTGGAATGACACATAAGAAAATTCGTTTCTTTTCAAAAAAAAACGTTTTCCAGATCCGTGACGCCTCGCAACGCCTGTACGACGCCAACGCCGACGTGTTCGCGCTCACCTTCAGCAGCGACTATTATTTGCCGGAGTTGCGTGCATACGCGCGTCGAGCCGATCGCGTGTACACGCCCGCCGACCGCAAGCAGGACCCGCAGAAGTTCGAGCGGGACGTGCTGAAGATTGTGCTCAAGGACGGCTGCAGGCGACAGTGATCGGAGAGAGGCGCGTGTTTTTGTGGAAAATATGCAGGCGACAACAGTGTACATTTTTGTATCGTGTGCACCGTAACGTCTTTCATATAAGGTCTCCTTATTGTAAATTTGAAAAATTTCTGAAAAAAGTGGAATTTCGTGTGACAACCTTTTATAAGTGGGAGGAGGTCTTATAAAGCGAACATTAGGAATTCCGGGCCTTATAAACGGGGTAGGATTTCGACCAATTTATTTTTTTGGTTTCCCGCTGTGTGACACTCCGCCCACTTTTGGGTGTTGGTCTTATAAGTGGGAGGAACCTTGTATGCAAGACTTTACGGTAATCACTAATCAGCTGGATTCGTTGGTGACCTCGCGTGATACATGCGTTCTGTGTGACAGGCGTTGTGTTGCTGTGGATGCGGAGTCAGGACGGCACAGATTTAAATTAAAATTGCATGCATGAACGAACGAACGGTGTTTTTTTGGCATTGCTTTTAGCCAGGGCTAACCCAGAGAAGCGTACAGAACGCCGTCGAGTAGGGCGCCCATCGAGTTTTCACTGTCATTAAGTGCCTGTATGCCCCTCGGCGGGGCTCGATCCCACAAACGTACAAACCTGACGCCCAACCACCAGGCCATGAGGGTGACTATTTTTTACGACCACTATAGCACCAACCATTTGTGATGTGATTACCAACCAATCAGCTAATATGCAATTGCACATGATACAGAAATAGACAGTAGCTATGGATCATTTTGCGATGATTGATAATCGGATTTCTGCAGATTTTTATTAATCTGATTTTTTCAAATCACGAAATCTGAGAAATTTGAGAAATCAAAAACCTTTGTCATTATTTTGTCTGTGTTGAACTGAACGTCATTTGCTGTTCCACATACATTTACTTTCTTTTTCTAATTTCGGTATGCAATTTGTTTTAGGGTACCAGTTTTCTGTTGGCAATATAATCAACTCTATTGTTGTGATGTGCATTACTAGTTCTTTTAAGTTGCATAGTTCTCAGAAAACAGCTTGGTTAGCATACCTAGTCGATTTTTAGCCATTTTAGCGTTCTTATCAATTTCATTTCCGGGAAACGCGGCGGCACAAGCAAAAGCAACTAACCGATAAATGTTCCGGTGATATTTTCTAATAATCGATTTTAGCAGTTTTAGTATTTTAAGCAATCGTTATTTCCGGGATAAATGACGGACTGGACAGGTCCTGACAGATACTGACGCGGGACAAGTCTCGGACACACATTGGGAGCTTGTGTCATATTTTTTAGCGTGCACGCGCGTTTGGTGATTCCTAATAATGGATTTACGTCAAACATGCATACCATACCACCGTAGGTGCATTTTTAATATCCAACACATAAGCAGTGCCCAAAACAGGCCATGAAAACGAGAGACTGATTAATTCAACAATATCAGCACTTATGACAGCATTACGTTCAATGAGCAACATGAATGAGTGGAGTCGAAGTCAGCAGCAACAGTGGAATACCTCGTGTTTTTCTGTTTGAATTGCAGATACATGCCACTTAACGTGCCATTATCTATCATTTAGTTTAGTCGTGCCAGAGGTTGTTGTTGTCAACGGAGAACAGTATATTAATTGTGCTACCATGACATTTAATGGAACGATAAAAATTTGTGAAAGCACAGTTTCGTACAATTTTGTCATTATTGTTCAATAATGTGATTATATGCTGTACGAACTTGCAGTATATAACTTCATTGCGGAGGTCCATATACAACCCGGAATTTTTTAATGTTTTGTTCTGTTTATCTCCGCTTCGTCGTATGAGCTTGGCATATGCAGTTGAAGCAAAACAGGAGTTCAACAAGAGCCATGAGAACAATACTTTTGGTCGGAATATTTCTGGCAGCCACTGATCCAGCAGTTTCTGATCTGAACATTCAGTACGGCTGTCAAGTGACACTGGAGGACGACGCGTG
This sequence comes from Theristus sp. LFF4_11, assembly GCA_030248135.1. Lineage (NCBI taxonomy): Eukaryota > Metazoa > Nematoda > Chromadorea > Monhysterida > Xyalidae > Theristus > Theristus sp. LFF4_11. Next base: position 111,566 of record JASANC010002498.1, on the reverse strand, counting down.
GATTGTTGACACCTTGAACGATCCAGTGAGTGTGCAGCGTTTTTTTTGTTTTCAAGCTGATTGGCTTGTTTTTGAATTGGACAGTTGCTGATTGGCCACACACACACACAACCAACCAATCTCCATGGGTCTCCGTACAACATGCTGTTCCTCATGCAGGTCTCTCGGAGTTTCCTTATATTTTTGCGAAACAACAAAAAAATGGTTTTGTTAAATTTTTAAAAGTGACACCAAATTCTGCTTGAGAAGGCGGGTCGGATGTTCACAATTTATGTAGTTTGGAGCGTGTTTCAAATTTCGCACTAATCACTCGAAAAATCAGTCCAAACTAAGTCCGGTCCGGTAAACTGTGGTTCGACGTTTCCCATTGCAGTCTTCCGCGCCTCTCTCCTGTTTCTATCCGCTGATGAGCTTCGACACGTGGGATGCGCAAACGGCGAAATGCCTCGCGAAAGTGACGGATACCGCAACGCAGAAGGCGCATCTCGCTTACATCGATAGCACGAGGAAGCATAACTGGTGTAAACGCTTTGCAACGGTCGGTCCATTCGACATTTACAGTATGGCCGTATAAATGAGGCAGTCCGTCAAGGCGGGCTCAGTCGCAGACTAGGAGTTGTCTTTTTCAAAAATGCCAACATGATTCCCAATCTTGCGTGCAAAGGAGAAACAAATGGACAGAATAGCACGAATAATACAAAAACAATTCGAATCTGCAGACAAATGGATTTCCGAAACGGTTTTATCTTTCATTCAAATTTTTCGAGCGCATCTTGCACACCCTGAAAAAGCTGCCATGTTTACTCGGCCATTCCGTACCTACCCACTGGCTCGCCAACTCCAACAGGACGCCGGCAGAGAAGTTTCACGTGTGTGTTGTGTGCAGGTCCATACCCACCCGCACGCCAAAAACATTTTCCATTATATTCCCGTTTACGTTTCCATTTCTGTTTCCGTTTTCATTTGCATTTCCTTTTTCCGAAACTTTTTTTTTATCGAAGTCCTTTCCGACCGATTCTAAGGCAAATCCGATTCTCCAAGACTCTGGTGCTGAGAAATTTTCAGACGTACTCATTATTACCAGTCCTTTTAGACACATCATAAAAATTTCGAGAACGGGAGAAACGCAGAAACGGAAACGGAGGCGGAAGATCGAAGCGATTTTCGGCGGATGATGAAGTGTACAGTCGAACTCTAAATTATATGGAATCAGATGATTCGTTGGGGATTACGGTATGCATGCTTTCTGTGCAAACGAAACTCCGCCTCGACAGCAATGCCTGCGCAGAAAACATGCATCACGTGACCACCAACCAATCAGCTGATTCCCTATAATTTAGAGTTCGACTGTACATGTATTTATTATTTAGGTGGTTATTGAAGACAAACAATGGATCGGCGGCCGAGCGGTATTGCCGCCAATCTCGGTCACCGGTGATGACAACTTCCTTGAATTCTCATGGACCACGAACACGACGACGCCGGTACGTATCGCTTGGCTTAACTCTGAAAAAACTTGGCTTAAAAACTTTTAAAAAAGCTCTTAAAAAAGTTAATCGTTATCGCTTCTAAACTGCGTGACATTCTCTGAGAACCATCATACCCGCGGGTATATCACCCCTCCGACCAACACCGTATTGCGGTGTCAGTAGTATCACGTTCCCAACGCACCGTCGCACGGAAATACCGTTTTACAACTGGTGCAAGCGCACAGTTTCTTGCGGTAAGCGCGTACCGCGGGCACACTCTCAGGCTCGTCAGTGCGGCAGCAGCCGCAGCAAAAAATCGACGACCAGCACGGACCGATAATATATCCGACTGAAACATCAGCGAACCAGCTATAGTGCGTACACACCAGACAACCGCCAGCGAGCGCCATGTTTGGTGTGACGGTCGCCGATTTGCATGGATTTTTTTTCCAGGACATCAATAAGATCACGTACGTCCCGTCGTCGATCACGAAAAGCGAGGACAACAACAAACTTTGCATTTGGCAGAAGGACGATGGCGGCGGCAAGTGGGAGAACAAAAACTGTGCCGACCCGAGGCGGGCGATCTGCGAAATTGAAGGTCACATACAGCCGAACTCTAAGTTATAGGGAATCAGCTGATTGGTTGGTGGTGGTCACGTGCATGCATGCTGTTAGTGCAGGTGTTACTGTGGCGGCGAAGTTTGGTTTGCACAGAAAGCATGCATACCGTAATCACCAACCAATCAGCTGATTCGCTATGTGTTAGAGCTCGGCTGTATACTGACAAAACCATAAAAAATGTCATCGGGTGATGCGTGACTGCTGCAGGTGATCTGGAAAAATCGAGCCGCAGCCTTTTCGAACATTATTTCGTGAACTATTTTGCAACACTATGCTGAACAACCCATTTCACTAGCATCGCAAATGCATTTATGACTTTTATGATGCAGTTTCAATACCGTGCCAGTCGGTGATAACTTTTTTGTCATTTTTTCTCAGTTTACCGTATTACCTCTATTAAACCCCCCCCCCCCAAAATTAACCCCCCCCCAAAAAAAATAAACCCCCACCCCCTCGACAAGTTTCCAATAAATCCCCGCCCCAAAAATAATCCCCCATGGGGGATTATTGAAACCTGTTTGAAACACATACCCAGCGAATTCAGTGGCTGGTTGCAGTGAAAATGATGAAATTGTGCTACCAAAGGCCCCAAGTGGATGAGTTAATGGTAATTTCATCACAAAAGGCTGTTGTAAAAGGAAATTTCTATGTAGAGTAGAAGTTTCTGCGACTTCCTTCCTGCCATGGAAGGTATTTTTGCCATTTTGCCCACCCCTAAAAATGGTTTCCAAATAAACCCCCCCCCCAAAAATAAAGCCCCCCCCCCAAAAATAAACCCCACCCCCAGAAGTCGCTGAAGAAATAAACCCCCATGGGGGTTTATTAGAGGTAATACGGTATCTGCCTGTTTATGCAATTTCAGTGCAAAAAGCGTGTGACATTCAGCCGTGCTTGAATGGTGGCGTCTGTACGCACACAGACACCGCAACGCCAAATTGGTCGAAATTCAACTGTACGTGTCCTGCGCCATACACCGGTGATTACTGTAAGTATAACTTGAAATTACTGGCTATCAGCTGATTGGTTGGTGATCACACACGTGTGTGATGCATGCTTTCTGTGCAGGAGTGACTCCACCTCCACAGCAGTGCCTGCACGGGAAGCCTCTGCATCACGCGATGACTAACCAACCAATCAGATGATAGTCTATAACTTGGAGGTCGACTGTAATATACGGTACTACTAAGTACTGTATGAAGTGTTCTGCTTTGGTGTGTGTAAATGGCTCACTGGACTGCCAACCGATCCGAGCTGCTGTGTGTGATGACCGGTGGACGACGTTGGGTTTTTTACTTTTACTTTACTTTTACTCAATTAAAACGACGACGACTTTTATTAAAACGACTTTACTTTTATTAAAACGACGACGAAAGACGATAGAAAATAAGGACAAAATGGCACGAACGGCACATGCTGAACTCATAAAACACACCACTTTTTTAATGTACAAGAACAAATCAAGGAAAAATAGCTTAACAGAGATTTAAGAAAACTGTTGAGCATCTAGGAAAAAAGTAGATGAGCATTGGAAGTCAGGCGCTCTTTCAGAAGCAGCTCACCGTAAACCCTGCTTTGTGTGAGAGTGCAGACACGAAGGCTAAAGTAGGACATTACAGTACCCTACTCCCCCATACGGAGCGCCCTCGCGACGTCACTCTCCCTACGCAGCCGAGTGTCTGGTGCACTGTCTGACCTGGGCACCTGCTTCCACTCATTTCAAAACTCCTAAATGCTCCAACTCAAACGAATAAACTGAAATTGAATCACTTGGAACTCGAACTCAGAAAACAAAAACCAACAACTATCAAGTTCGAAAACCAAAAAAAACTGAACTGCCAAACTGAAAAACCTAAAAGCTATCCTGACAAATAAAAACAAAACTAAACTGTCACGATTGTTAAAACTTGTGATCACGCACGGCAGTCGAAATGCGTCGAAAAACCCCAAAGAAAAACCGCCAAAACTAAAATAGAAGAAAAAACATTAAAACAGTTCACCCTCTCCCCACACTGAAAACGGGGGTAAAACAAAACAAATAAAACTATTACAAAACTGTTACAAAACTGTTACAAATCAGCAGAAGACTGGCGCAACCTGCACTCTACGTCGCAGTTTACTGGAGACTTTAAAATCAAAGAACCGTGGCTAAACAATAAAACTTCTACTGCGCTTCACTGCGCCACAACCAAACTTCTCCTCGCAGCCTTCTTCAGCAACACCACCACAGCCAATCACGTTTTTGATCACGGAGGCCGTCCTCCGTTCGGTTTGAGTCTCGGAGACCGAAAAAACTCCGACCAACCAAATCTCCGCTGCGGCGTTTCGGCTTTCTCGAAAGCTGCCCTTGGCGAAACCCGGCCGTGCCATACATAGATCGACGCCGTCTCAGCTCGCATGCCGCCACAACTCCAGCCACCGCGTCTCCGTTCCATGCGACGTTCTGCCAGCCACTGGTGCGCCCGCCACTCCGCTGATCTGCCTCGGCGACACTCGACGACACGCGAAGACGCGCAGCACGCCACCGCCTCTCGTCGACGCTGACCCTCCATGGCCTTTCTGCACTGACCCTCCATGGTCTCGGTGCACGCGACGTCGCCACCCAGCATTGTCTCGGCGGGACCTCCACTGAAGTGTTCTGCTTTGGTGTGTGTAAATGGCTCACTGGACTGCCAACCGATCCGAGCTGCTGTGTGTGATGACCGGTGGACGACGTTGGGTTTTTTTACTTTTACTTTACTTTTACTCAATTAAAACGACGACGACTTTTATTAAAACGACTTTACTTTTATTAAAACGACGACGAAAGACGATAGAAAATAAGGACAAAATGGCACGAACGGCACATGCTGAACTCATAAAACACACCACTTTTATAATGTACAAGAACAAATCAAGGAAAAATAGCTTAACAGAGATTTAAGAAAACTGTTGAGCATCTAGGAAAAAAGTAGATGAGCATTGGAAGTCAGGCGCTCTTTCAGAAGCAGCTCACCGTAAACCCTGCTTTGTGTGAGAGTGCAGACACGAAGGCTAAAGTAGGACATTACATGTATCTAAAATAATTTCACAAACATTTATGGTTTTTAAAAAACATACCGTAATCTCGTTGTAAGATTACGTATTTTCAGGTGAAATAGCTCCGAACATCGGATTTGGTTGCACCGGCATCTTTGGCGCCCAATGGAAACACAGTTTCAACGTTTGTTTGCTTCCATTTTGTCTCATCTATTGTTTTTTTTCTTATCATTCTTTGCTTTCTTCTCACGTGAGGGCGAGCCAGATACCGTATTACCTCTAATAAACCCCCATGGGGTTTATTTCTTCAGCGACTTTTGGGGGTGGGGGTTTATTTTTGGGGGGTTTATTTTGGGGGGGGTTTATTTGGAAACCATTTTTAGGAGTGGGCAAAATGGCAAAAAGACCTTCCATGGCAGGAAGGAAGTCGCAGAAACTTCTAGAACATAGAAATTTCCTTTTACAACAGCCTTTTGTAATGAAATTACCATTAACTCATTCATTTGAAAAAAATCTTTTTCATGTAAATCATGCGGATGCGCGAGCGAGCGTCAGCGAGCGGACAGCGCATCACGCATTATATGAGCCGTTATCCTCTCGCGCGCGTTTTTCAAATTTGCTCGCTTCCTCCAGCGAGCATAGTATAAGCCACAAACTTGGTTCTGTGCACACGAAACGAACACCCAAAGTTGTGCTTGGAGCCGCGAAAAAATTTTTATCCGACTACTTTTCATACGCTGTAGACACGAAAAACCTATTCTGAAAACAGTGTTACTTATTTTTCTATCTCTTTTTTTTTTTCCGGTATGTAATCAACATGTGTTCGCGCTTTCAGTTTTTACCTGCGACACGTTCACAGTCTAGCAAGAATGTTTCCTGGGGTAATTTCATCCGTAGATTTGGAAAAATGGGTTAATTTTTTGCCCCGACCACTTTTTTGGGTAAAAATTTGGGCATTTTTAAAAGTTCGCAGCGTTTTCACCGGGTTTCAAGTGTTCGCCCTTTCAATTTTTAGCTGGGACACTTTCACAGTTGAAGAAAAATGTTTCCTAGGGTAATTTCATCCGTAGATTTGGAAAAATGAGTTAATTTTTTGCCCCGACCCCTTTTTGGGGTAAAAATTGGGCTTTTTTGAAAGTTCGCAGGGTTGTCACCTGGTTTTAAGTGTTCGCCCTTTCAATTTTTAGCTGGGACACTTTCACAGTTGAACAAGAATTTTTCCTCGGGTAAATTCATCCGTAGATTCTGAAAATTTAGTTTATTTTTTGCCCGGGCATTTTTTGGGTCAAAATTGTGCATTTTTGAAAATTCGTAGCATTTTGACTGGGTATCATTTTTTCAGTCTTACAAATTTTGTCTGAGCTACGAAAAATAGCAGAAATGTTTAGTCCGTAGGAATTCAATACGCTGATCACGGATTTTGGGATAGTTTTCTTACGTGAGCAACTCTAGATGCTGAATCGTGACGATTTCGGGCGAATCGGCCGTGGAAGTTGGCGAAATCGGTCCAGAAACGAAAAACAAGAAAAGGGTGTTTTCCAGGGTAATTCAATGCGCTGATCACGAATTTTGGGTTAGTTTTCTTACGCGAGCAACTCTAGATGCTGAATCGTGACGATTTCGGGCGAATCGGCCGTGGAAATTGGCGAAATCGGTCCAGAAACGAAAAACAAGAAAAGGGTGTTTTCCAGGGTAATTCAATGTGCTGATCACGAATTTTGGGTTAGTTTTCTTACGTGAGCAACTCTAGATGCTGAATCGTGACGATTTCGGGCGAATCGGCCGTGGAAGTTGGCGAAATCGGTCCAGAAACGAAAAACAAGAAAAGGGTGTTTTCCAGGGTAATTCAATGCGCTGATCACGAATTTTGGGTTAGTTTTCTTACGTGAGCAACTCTAGACGCTGAATCGTGACGATTTCGGGCGAATCGGGCGTGGAAGTTGGCGAAATCGGTCCAGAAACGAAAAACAAGAAAAGCGTGTTTTCCAGGGTAATTCAATGCGCTGATCACGGATTTTGGGTTAGTTTTCTTACGTGAGCAACTCTAGATGCTGAATCGTGACGATTTCGGGCGAATCGGCCGTGGAAGTTGGCGAAATCGGTCCAGAAACGAAAAACAAGAAAAGGGTGTTTTCCAGGGTAATTCAATGCGCTGATCACAGATTTTGGGTTAGTTTTCTTACGTGAGCAACTCTAGATGCTGAATCGTGACGATTTCGGGCGAATCGGCCGTGGAAGTTGGCGAAATCGGTCCAGAAACGAAAAACAAGAAAAGGGTGTTTTCCAGGGTAATTCAACGCGCTGATCACGGATTTTGGGTTAGTTTTCTTACGTGAGCAACTCTAGATGCTGAATCGTGACGATTTCGGGCGAATCGGCCGTGGAAGTTGGCGAAATCGGTCCAGAAACGAAAAACAAGAAAAGGGTGTTTTCCAGGGTAATTCAATGCGCTGATCACGAATTTTGGGTTAGTTTTCTTACGTGAGCAACTCTAGATGCTGAATCGTGACGATTTCGGGCGAATCGGCCGTGGAAGTTGGCGAAATTGGTCCAGGAACGAAAAACAAGAAAAGGGTGTTTTCCAGGGTAATTCAATCCGCTGATCACGAATTTTGGGTTAGTTTTCTTACGTGAGCAACTTTAGATACTGAATCGTGACGATTTCGGGCGAATCGGCCGTGGAAATTGGCGAAATCGGTCCAGAAATGAAAAACGAGAAAACGGTTTTTCTAGGGTAATTCAATGTGCTGATCACGGATTTTGGGTTAGTTTTCTTGTATGAGCAACTCTAGATACTGAATCGTGACGATTTATGGTGAATCGGCCGTGGAATTTAGCGAAACCGGTCCAGAAATGAAAAACAAGAAAACGGTGTTTTCCATGGTAATTCATTACGCCGATCACGGCTTTTGGGTCAGTTTTTCTTTTGTGAGCGATTCTAGGTACTGAATCGTGACGATTTTGGGGAATCGGCCGTAGAAATGGCATAGGAGAAATCGGCCTAAAAACGAAAAATAAAAAACCTGAGTTGTCCGGGGTTTAGAAGAATGTGTGACCAACGAATTGTGATTTTGGTCCGACCTTCGGGGCTTATGTAAAAGTCAGAATATTATCTAAAAATGCGTGAGACGCATATAAAAGGAGGAATATGGCCTTGTGTAAGCAGTGAAAGACTTGGCTCGACAACGCTTTTCAAGTCTCTGATGTGGTACACACGGATACAAGTACATAAGGGTCATATTTTTGCGCCGCGTTTGTTTTTTTTTTGAAGCACGCCCCCCACCGATTCCGGAAACCCGAAGGTACCAAACTCCGGTGGGATTGGGGAATGGACGGCTCACCATCCCGTGGAACCAATACCCTCGGCATGTGAGGGGGCAGCCTCTAAGCCCCGCTCTGTCCTGGGGGCACCAGTGATCTTAGCCCGATTTCGGTTTCGGTGGCCTGCGGTCGCTATATCCCCGGAGGGCAGCGAATCCGAAAGTTTTCGTTTTCGTTTTCGTTTTGCTGAAAAGCGTAAAACTTTGAAGTTATTTTTTAATTGTTCTCTTCGATTTAATCTAAAATCACGCCATGTGCGAAATTCTGTAAATTCTGTGCAAAAACAGAAACATCAGAAATTGCAAAATATTGCTGCATGTAGCTTTATCGTTGTTGTTAACGTACGCACCGCTGTGTACACACCAGCACCAGTGACAAAAAGGAGTTGTCTTCCGTTGATTTTCACCTTTGTTACCGGTGTCACCTTCAACTAGTGTGGCAGGATAAACCGTCTGTCCCGTGAGTCATTGCCTTTGCCACAGGAGACCTTGCGTTCCGCAATGCTTCTGCGATACAATTTGTCCTGAACAAACCAGTGTCAGCGAGCTAAAGTCTGATTGTTATTTTAGTAGTTTTAGTGGTCGCTAAATGCCCGAAATCCGCAAATGTGAAAGGTCATTTGTCTACAATACAAAGC
>JASANC010002498.1:0-97500 GCA_030248135.1 Theristus sp. LFF4_11 | reverse complement strand
GTGTGTGTGCGTGCGTACGTGTGCGTGCGTATGTGTGTGTGTGCGTGCGTACGTGTGCGTGCGTATGTGTGCGTGTGTGTTTGCGTGTGCGTGCGTGTGTGCGTGCGTGTGCGTGCGTGTGTGCGTGCGTGCGCGCGCGTTGTATGCGTGCGCGGTTTATGCGTGCGTGCGTGCGTGCGCGTTGTGTGCGTGTGCGTGTGCGTGCGTGCGTGTGCGTGCGTATGTGTGCGTGTGTATGTGTGTGTGTGTGCGTGCGTATGTGTGCGTGTGCATGTGTGTGTGCGTGCGTGCGTATGTGTGCGTGTGTATGTGTGTGTGCGTGCGTACGTGTGCGTGCATGTGCGTGTGCGTGTGCGTGCGTGCGTGTGCGTGCGTATGTGTGCGTGTGTATGTGTGTGTGTGTGCGTGCGTATGTGTGCGTGTGTATGTGTGTGTGCGTGCGTGCGTATGTGTGCGTGTGTATGTGTGTGTGCGTGCGTACGTGTGCGTGCGTATGTGTGTGTGCGTGCGTACGTGTGCGTGCGTATGTGTGCGTGTGTGTTTGCGTGTGCGTGCGTGTGTGCGTGCGTGTGCGTGCGTATGTGTGCGTGCGCGCGCGTTGTATGCGTGCGCGGTTTATGCGTGCGTGCGTGCGTGCGCGTTGTGTGCGTGCGCGTTTTATGCGTGCGTGATTGAGTGTGCGTGCGTGTGCATGCGTGTGCGTGCGTGCGTGCACGAGTGCAAAATCAGATTCTTGTTTTCAGAGACTCCACTGGCTGATTTCTCGCGCAACAAGGGTCGTCGATTGGTACCAGTGGCGGGAGCAAACGTGGACAAAACGGTCATTGGAACGTTTGTGCAGTCTGACTGGGACTGCGGACTGCAATGTCGAAGGCAGTTGGGCTGCACGGGTTATAACTATGAATCCGGTGGAAATCAGTGCGAGTTGACTTATACGAAGGTACATACGGTATATTTGTTTAAACCTGTCATTTTTTTGCAAAACACAAAGCATGCGAAAAATGAATTCAATTGAGAAGAACGAATGTGTCGACGTTTGGTTAACACAACACAGCCCCAATTGTGGCTAAATGTGTTTTCACGCGACTCCGATCCGGTTATTTCGACTTTCGCGAGCTCTGTATACAGCGAAAAAGTGTCAAGTTTAAACAAACGTACTTTACAGTTATGTGGTGTGTACTCGTTTTGTATATGCTGATTGGCAGTTTTTTTTTGAAAAGCCACTCAACCAACTACAGTCAATCTCGCTAATATATGCAACTACCTTATTGGTTGGTCATAGGAACTCTCAGCGCTGATTGGTTAATCATGAGGTGTTCTCAGCGCTGATCGGTTGGTCATCACGTCATGTTCGCGTCATGATGCATATATTTTCCAGATGGACTGCAGCAACTTTGTTGTTGTCGAGTTGGTTTTGTTACGTTTTGTCAAAAGGGAGCGTTTCGCGGTTGTTTTTATGCATTATTGCTTTTGGCACTCCTCTTGTCTGCTTTTTTTGGTAAAGTTTTTATCATTCTTGTTTCTGTTTTCAGCCGAGCGGTCCGTCCGCAATAAAAAATTACAATGGCACCGTTCGAACGTTGTTCTCGTTCGCGTCTAACATCGCGTGGGAACACTATGAACGGCGCTACTGAGAGAAATGAACCAAGTTCGTGTCGAGACCGAAAACGATATACGTAAATACGGTATACTTTGTGGGGGCGTAATTTTCGGCGCTTTGTTTATTATTTGTTTTTGAGAAGAGCGCCAACATTACGAGAACTAGCAGTTGACCCGTGCCTTCGGCCCGGGTAAGAAATGTTTGCGATTTTGTTAACAGCAAGGTGCACCCGCGGAAATGTGTTGATTTTTTAACCAAAGCTTTTATGCGTTTAAATTCGTTGATACCGTTTATTGTTTGGGGCAAGCGTTGCACTTTTATTTTTATCTAGAGAACCCGCTCGATTTTTAAAAGTACTTTTCAAACGCTTCAAATGTTTGTTTTCAAGCTTTTCGATTCGGTGTCAATTCTATGTCAAAAATGATTTTTTATGACACTGTTTCGCTGATTTTGCAATTGTTGAGAATTTTTTTCTGAACCCGTTTGTTCTCGGTTAGTTAAGTTAAACTCTGTTAAACGCAAGTCGTTCCCGTTAGATTTTTTCAGGTTGACTGAAATTGTTCAAACGTGACTTTTTTGTTTGTTTGACAATTTCATTTTTCAAGGTCGCTTAGTTTAACCCAAAGAGGCCCGTTTATTTTTTATTTTACAGAACTCATAGCCGGAATCGATACCCGTTTATTTGCACAATCCCATAGTAAGCCCGCTTTTGCACAAATGTTTTTTAAACAACATGATTTCAGTTTCTGCTGTTTCAAAATTGCAAATTTGTGTTCACTACAATTTTGCTTTTTGAAAGTCACAGAATTTGAGTTTTATCTTGTAAAAACTGCTGTTTGTTTAGTGCTCTCACAATCGATGTTCATGACCTGTTTCATTTTGCTTTGATCGAATGTTCCGCATCAATGTTACCCGTGTATTTGGTTCGAAAAAATAGATTCAATTGTTATTCACAGGAAAACCACTTCTGTGTGAAAAAAATTCAAAAGCCGTTTCGTTTCTGTTGATTTTTCAAAGTCGCAAATTTGTTTTATTGGGAGACCCGTTTTTTCAATTCTTGCTATCGATCATAATCGGATGTGCCGTCAATTCTGTGAGATAATGGCTTCTTTGGAGCAATTCGTTCCCGCACATTATAATCTCATCTTTTTACATTACCACTAAACAACATGTAGGGTTGACTCCCGTATAGCGGAACTTTGTAGATTTTGTTTTGGCGACCTCAATTACCCCTTTTCCAAACCGTTACCATGCCTCTTCTTGTGTTTGGATACCGCCTCTACCGTTTATTGTTTGGGGCAAGCGTTCCGCTTTTGTTAGCTCGAGAGAGAATCCGCTCGATTTTTGAAAAGTGCTTTTCAAACGTTTCAAATGTTTGTTTTCAAGCTTTTCGGTTCGGTGTCAATTCTATGTCAAAAATGATTCTTTTATAACTCTGTTTCGCTGATTTTGCAATCGCTGAGAATTTTTGCTAAACTAATTGAATTTGTTGCTCCCGTTTGTTCTCGGTTAGTTGAGTTAAACTCGGTTAAAGGCAACTCGTTCCGGTTAGATTTTTTCTGGTTGACTGACCATTGCGACGGAACGTTGAGGAAAGAACTGAATGAATCATGATGACTCGTTGTTGAACACCAAAAGAAAGAAAGTGAGCTGCACAGAAAAATTGTTAAAAAGTGATAGCAACATTTTGATTTCGCTACCTTAAATAGCAAAAAGTTGGACGGACAGACAGACAGACGGACAGACAAAGTATTTTTTTAGTATAGTAGATAACGCCACCCGAACCGGCATTATACCTGTGTTGCGCACTCATATTCACGTTTTCACTTGACGCGTTTTCTCGATTAAGAGAAAATGATGATTTATTCACGGGATTTGTTTGATATTTTGTTTTTTTTTCTCCAACGATGTTCAATAATTCTCGTTTTCGATGTGTCGCCACATTTGTGATTAGGAACTTCACGCGCTGTGATATGTTTTATTGACAAAAATATGACAGTGACTGGATTTGTATATTATCGTAAAATCGCGCTGAAAATTGAAATATCAGAACATTTGGCAATTTTTAAAAACAATGTTTTATTGCGGGGTTCCCCGCTTTTGAAATATTTCTAATCGCATAAATTTGTCTTTTTTTCTTTTTACCAGTTACCAAATTTCGAGTCTTTTACTAACTGGGCTTTTTTATTGTATTTTTGTCTCTGATGGAACAAAACGTGTATGTTCAAACATTATTCACCTCAAATGTTATGTGTTGATTTTTTGTTGGAAGAATGTTACCCAGTCGCGTATAACTTTTTTTGCGGTGATTTGACACGATACATCGCGATATTGAACCGTTTTTTTGTTCCTAAATACAGTGTACAGGGTGTTTCAGAAGTAGTGGGTAGGTGTTTGACGCGTTATTTCTCGAGTTGTGTAGAAGCATATTCAATAAAATTTTAGACAGTTGTTCAAGAAAGTTCAACTTAGATTTGTTCAAAATTTCAGAGAAATTCATTCATCTGCACGCTGCACACAAATGACAGAGCAAAACACAAAAAAATTAAAAAAAATGGTCCAGAAAATACCAGATCACGCGATACCAGCGGACAACAAAAGAGAACACTCGATGCAAACATTCAAAAGAACACTTCAAAATGTGTGTGGCGATGACAGCAAACATCAACAACAACGACAACAGTCAACTTCATCATATTTCTCAAAGTGTCCAACATGAGCCTCAATGCATCGCTTGCACCTATCCGTCACGGCCAAAGCCGCCTTCTCGCGCATGTACGCTGGTTTAGCACGTTCCAAAAGCCGGTAAATATGTAAAAAACCAAAAACAAACAAATGGGATACAAAACATTTCATACTCATGCATGCAACGGTTCAGCCGCATACAAGCTAATGTTTCACCCGGTGCCAAACAAGAGACCAGTTGTGTGCTGAAATCAATGTCTTTGTGTGTTTTGGTCTGTCATTCGTGTGCAGATGAATGAATTTCTCTGAAATTTTGCACAAATCTAAGTTGAACTTTCTTAAAGAACTGCCTAAAATTTCATTGAATATGGATCAACACAACTCGAGGAATAACGCGTCAAACACCTACCCATTACTTCTGAAACACCTTGTATAATGCGTTTCATGTACTGTATGTTTGGAACTTTCAATACAAAACGTTGAATAATATTCGATGTCTGAAAGGTGGAACCGCTTATTGTGGGTAAAGGCATAGTGTGAAAAGAGTGCACTCGGTGGCGATGCTGAAACAAACACACTGGCACACCACATATGCAATTGTATTGCAGCACTAGCGCGCGTGTTCGTGTGCTTGTGCGTTTGTTCGTTACTGTGCAACATACTGTGGTGTTACAGAATGACAACAAACTTACCAGCAGGACTTCATAAAGATCGAGGAACTGTTTATCAAAAAAGTCATAAAAAAAGACAAATTCTAGTCATTTTGTGTCAAACTGACTGATGATGAATACGAAGAAAAAGACAAAAAGCAACTTCCGTACTGCATCAACACACTTTTCATTCAGCATTTTTCACAACGAATACAATTGCAAAAATCAGAAATAAAGCGCAACAACAAGAACTGAATCTGAAAAAACAACAACAATGGTACCGTCAAAATAATCGAAAAAAGAAACCGGAATCAGCGAACTGACCGGGTTTCATAAAAGGGACAAAACATAAAAGTAAAAAAATCACAGCGGACGAAAAAAATCACACAACGTAACGTCCCCGCGGACCACGCGTCTGACTCTGTTGATAAGCCTGTAAATAAAAAAAATGAAAATTTGTGAAGTTTTTTTACAGTAAAGTAAAGTAAAAAATTTTTCAAAGACTCATTCTACCAAAAACAAATGAACTGGACATATAAAAAAGCAATTGAACATGGAATTTTAACAGCGCATAACTGCGAGATTTTCTATGGCAATCACCAAACAACCGCAATATATGGTCAGCCTGGCATTTTTGTAGTCTCCGCTGATTGGTTAGTTCAGCACTCACACGCGTAGTTTAATGCATGCATTCTGTGTGGGTGGAGAGAGGCGGGGCAATATGCATACATCGCACCACACGTGTGTGCGTGTAATCAACCAATCAGCTAATACCACAAATTTGCCAAGAACATCACAGTCGAACCGTAAACTAATGGGGTGTCAGCTGATTGGTTGGCGGTCATGTGATGTAATGCATGCTTTACGTGCAGGGCAGACTCCGCCTCCAGAGCAATGCCTGCATCACGCGGTCAGGTCACCAACCAATCAGCTGTCTGCAAAAAACAAAACAAAAAAAACCCGCCGACCATTTGCTGGAACGCCTCCTTCATAACTCGGACGATTTCGGTCTTTGCTCGATTCAGTCCCAGTTCCGAGGTCGCTTCGATGAATAAAAACAGTTTTCGTTCGGGCTCCTTCGGGTCGCGGCCCGGCGGATAGTAGGAGCCTTTGACGGTCACTGCCACGTCCGTGTCGTCCTGCAGATTGGACAGCGTCTCCTGGAATGGAGTTCACAATTGAATGTCGGTGGCAGTTTTGTTGAGGTGGATTTAGCAATTAGTTTTTTTTGTGCGTACACACGGACACAACACTTGAAAAATAGCCACGCGATTTAGAACTCGTGTCGTGTGTGCGATCTTAATGCATTACGGACACAGTTTGCGCACGGGATTTCGAGCGACGTCTGTGCGTGCGGACGAAAAACGAAATGGTGTTTCTGCCTTTGGCGTGAGTGCCAGAAGTAGCGCGACGAAACTTTACGCTTCGTGTCTCTTGATGATTTATCGATATATTGCATACATTGATTTCATCTACTTGTCGGGTTTTGTCTAGCAATAGTACAAGGTTTTGTCATCCTCATGATGGCCGCGGTGGTAGCGCCTAAGACTCGTTGCTGTCTGTGCGTTCGGAGGGGGGGGGGGGGGTCGAGCCCCGTCCGAGGGGCCTGGTACAGGCACTCAATGACACAGGAAACTCGAATGCAATGTCAATCAATGTCAAAAGAAAAAACCACGCACCCGGGAGCAAATCTTGTAGCGCACCAACTGAGGGAAATCGTTGATCTCCAGCTCCTCCTCGAACACTTTGAACTCGTCCACCTCCGCCTCCTCCTCCTTTTCAGTGGGCACGTAGTTCAGCTTCTGGTTCAGTTTGTCGGCGATTTGGCGGGCGACGGAGCTCGACTGAAACGACATAAAAATGGCAAAATAGAACGGGATTTTTTTGGCTCATAGTTGTGCAACATTTGTGTCTCGTGTGGTGGTTTCCTCAAGGAAATGTTGCGCTCTGACTGAAAACGTCGCCTAACTTATTGTTCGTTCATTGGTGTGCGTTTGCTCAAGCGTTTGTGTCTCGTGTGCCTCAAGACGAGTGAAAAACCAAAAACAACCAATCAGAGAAAGCAACATTGTCCGTTCTCTTTCTGCCTCAATTGCTGCGGCGCATGCAGTTTTATCGGAGTTTCCATTTTTTTCTCTCTCAAAACAAAATGCACGTATCGATGAATTAATGCTACTCAAACGTTTGCACGCCACAAAACTTCCGATAAAACAAAACCACACTGGTGGCGCCGCCCTGTACTAGGCCGGGGCTTAGGAGCCGTCCCCATCTCATAGCTAGGGAATGGTCCATCAGCCTCCATTCACCCCAACACCAAGCCACCGCGGTTCGGTACGTTCGGGTAACCGAAACCGGTGGGTGGAGCTACAAATTGAAAGAAAAAAAAACAAATTGAAACAAATTACAACCCCTACCGTCACACTGATCGGCTGTGCCTGTCCACCCTTCATCACAGCCTCAGCGGTCTGCTGCGTCACATCCTTGGCGCCGGCGCCCAGATTTTTGTTCAACTGAATCTGTTTCGCGCGCTCTTTCGCCGTTTCGAGCGCCTTCAGATTCGTCCCGCCAGCGCCCTCCTTTTGCGCGCGCTTCTTTGCCTCCGCACCCTCGAACACGCGCTTCTTGCTCTTCATTAGTGTCGTGATTTGCGACTCGATCTGACGACGAGAAATAGGAGTGAAGGAAAACGGATGGCTTTTGCGTATTGTGATTGATTGCAGCTGGATTTGGGGATGGTGATGATGCGAGCGGTTGGTTTCGCAGAAAAGTTTTGTGTGTGTGTGCGTCAGAATGAACGGCGATTGTTGTTGTTTGTTGCCGTTAATGAACGGCGATTGGGTTTGTTCAGAGTCAAAAGCCCATTTGTGGCGGTTAAACGTGCCTTTTATGCAACACGATACCATTCATTCATATTCTGTTAAAACATATGACGAATTTACATACTGTTCTGAGTATACCCATACCCGTGCGACGGTGTAAGGTACCATTGTGGGCAGACCTCAAAACCGGTGTGCAACCAGCAAGAAATTTTTGCGCTGGCATTTTGGCGACACCGGTTTGATGGGCTGTGCACCAATTTGAGAGCTGTGCACCATTTGCAAGGCGGCCTGTGCAATGAGGCAAAGCTCGCAAAGTTTGTTCTTGCGGGCTGCACACCGGTTTGAGGGCTGCGCACATTGGTACCCCACACCGTCGCGCGGGTATGGTTGAGTAAACATATCGACAATCCAAAAAAATCAAGCAAATTCCAGACCCCCCCCCAACCTCGTCATCGTCATCCGCATTGTCCTCGACGCCTCTGACCAGTTTCTCCATGCGTCGTTTACTGACTGTCGCCTCCGCTTCCGCCTCGTCGAATTTGCCCTTTCCCGTCCCCTCCCCCCCCGCCCCCTCCCTTTCCTTCCCCCTCCCTCGCCTTCCCTCTTTCTTTCTTTTTTTTTTTTTCCCCTTCTTTTTTTTTTTTTTTTTTCCCCCCTCCTTTCCTTTCTTCCCCCCCCCCCCCCCCCCCGCCGCGGCCCCCCCCCCCCCCCGCCCGGTTCGCGCCCTCCTCTTATTTCCCCCCCCCCCCTCCCCCCTCTCCCCTTTTTTCTCTCCCTCCACACCTCCCCCACAAACCGGGATCGGGAGTTGCTGCAACACAAAATACTGTCTGTATTCTACTGAAAAAAACGTGACAGGTTTAAACAAACATGCTATACCATAGTGGTGGATAATAGCATTGTTACCAAATCAGGTCATTTAGCTCGATTTGAATTTCCGCGATCCACGCTAGTGGCTGAACTTGTGAAAACCGGAACTTCAGAACAAAAAAAAACCACTTTCAAAAGCCCCGACCTCGGCCATTTTCTCCTTGAAATCGTTCCAGATTTTCGCGAGATTCTCCGGAATCGGCTGATCGGAGAGTTCGAGCGCTCGCACGATCTCGCCCGCGTACCGCTCCTGACCGACGGGATGGATGAACGTGTACGCATAGCCTTTGTTGCCCGCACGACCCGTCCGTCTGAAATGTTGCTCTGGAGGAAGTTTGTGGAGTTTTCAGTAAATTGAAAGTCCGTGAGCTTCGATCGAAGGAAGTTTTTTCGAGTTTTCAGTAAATTGGAATTTGGTTTGCAGTTGTCCCCCTCTGAAGGTCGTGATTATCTCAACTTTATTCTGTTGTTGGGTGTTCGGATTGTTAGAAAATTGAATTTTTAAACAACTTGAATGAATGGCCGCTGAGTAGTGCTCATTGGTGAACGTCTTTGAATTTCTGGCCAGTCAGAAACAAACACACAGGCACACCAACACATACGACTGGATTGTGCCAGCGTGTTTGCTGGTAACTGCTCCAATACTAGACCAACAACGTGTTATACAGTCTTCAGTTCAATGTTTTCAGCATTTTTTTCCAAAAACAAACTTCACCCACCCAACGCGATGCACATAATCCTCATAGTGATTCGGACAGTCGTAATTGACAACCAAAATCAGCTTCTTCACATCCAGACCGCGCGCCGCCACCGATGTGGCAACCTGGAAAGCAGTCGATTCTATAAATTTCAATTCATTTATTTTTTTATGTGGCAAAAAACCGCACCAGGAATTAAGTCAACAGGTTACCGTTTTTGTTTGCACCAATCTAATATCAATTTTTTAAGCTATGTGAGTAGACCAGGAAAGAAAACTAGGTCAGTGGTTCACCGTTTTTTTGTCTTCGCCAGCCACCATTTATTTTCAAATATGGAATTTAAAGAAAAAAACTCAATAAAAACCACCCAAAACGAACCAGCAATCGAATCTTGCCCGACTTGAAGTCGCAAATGGTCGAGTCGCGGTCGAACTGATCGATGGCACCATGCAACGGTGCGCAGTTCGTGTAGCCGTGAATCATCAGCTCGCCCACAACGTCGTCGCTGTGCTCCTGGAGCAGGCGGGGGGTTGGGGTGGGAGGGAGTAGGGTTAGAGGGGAAAAAATCCGGATTAAAAAACGAAAAAAAAATAAAAAAAATTTTCAAAGCTCCTAACCCTAGGTGAGAGTGGGAGGGGCTTGTCAGAATGATAAAGGCCCGTTCATACGGAATGGCCGAGTAAACATGGCAGCTTTTTTTCAGGGTGCAAGGAGCGTGCAATTTGACGCGTTTTTTTGGACTAATGGATTCTTGGTGCTATTCTATTCATTCTTTCTCACTTGAACACATGATTAGGAGTTATGTTGGCATTTTTGAAAAAGACAACTCCTAGTTTGCGACTGATCCCGCCTTGATGGGCTGCCTTATTTAATCGGCCATACTGTATGCGTATGCGCATACGGCACGTCAAGTCACTTTAGGTCTCGTGTTATTGCATACTACCGTTCATACTTGACGTACGTCTGCATACGTCAGGTATAAACGGGCCTTTAAAATGTGAAAATGCTGTGACGCGCCAATAAGGAGAGTGATGAAAAAAATGGAAGTTGCACTGTCAAACACACTGGCTGGCTGCTGCTCCACCAACACCGTGTAATTGTGCGGAGACACACGCGCAAACACACAGGCAGACACACAAACCATATCACACGTCACCCTGTGTTTGTTTGTGAGGTGCAACATTACTGTGTAACACCACGGACCAATCAGCGTGCTGCACGATCACCAACCAATCAGCAGCGAACCTGTTTATTCACAAACACACAGGCACACAACACTGTAGGCTACACGCGTGTCAGCCTGTGCGTTCGCTGCTGGTAGGTTTGGCAAAATGCCGCTTCTTTCAAATCGTGGAAAAATACCGATTTTTGCCAACCCTAGCTACTGGGATGGGACGATTCTTCTGCCAATCAGCGTGCATGCACCACTCCAAGCCAACTCACCCAACCAACCAATCAGCGAAGCGAACCTGTTTATCCACAAACACCAGCACGCTGCCGTGCTCGTAATAAACGCCGATCAATTCGAGCAGCTTCAGCATTTTCTGCGATTCCTCGATGATCACGATGTGCTGCTCCACGTCGCTGCACACGGCACTGCGAGCGCCGACCTGGTGGGAAAAAAGGCAAATTGTTTTCTGTTGGTGACTTTTTTTATTAATTTTTATTATTTTTACACTGGATATTAATTTTTTTTCGAATTTTATTTCAGATCTCAATTGGAATGCTCTCAGAAGTAAACGCGCACGTTTTCTGGCACAAAGTCCCGGTCTGAAGACGGTGTACTCTGGTGTAACGGAGTAATGTTGCGCAGCACATTCGCACAACACAAACACACTGGCACACACACACACACACACACATACGCTGACACGCGCGCCGCTGTCGAATCGCATGTGTGGGCGTTGGTGTTTGTTTGTGACTTTGCGATGAGGACTTACAGGTTTGCGAAATTAGCTATTGTTTTAACTCAATTCAATACAAGGACAGCCAATAAGAAAGTTTTGAAAATTACTGGTTCCGTCTTGTTTTAATGAATAAATGCACGAGAAAACATTTCAAAAAACCATTGAATAAAGCCGTCAAGGCATCACTACAACAGTACCGCTGATGTTGCACGCGAACATGACATTCATAATTTGTTACTTGATTGGTGGAGTTTTCCCACCGTATACAAGGTACAGACCCTTGTGTTGCCCTTGCTGTCAACAGCTAGTGGCAATGTGGTTTTTTTGTGAGGAGCCGCTCGGGGAAACCGGTGGCGAACGGCAAAAAGTACAAAAGCAAATATTATCTTTCCCAAAACCAAAAAACTTCCCACTAAACTTTTGTGCACGCGGTCTTCCTGTAACGATAATACTAACAATCGTTTTCTGCCGCCTTACACTGTTTGACGACCACGGAGGCAAGGGTCGCAAAAACAGCAGTAGTGATCCTCGATGACGGTACATCTTTTCTATGACTGCAACTGGTCAGGTCAACCTCATTTAACTTTACTGAGAAACGTATTCACATTCAAACACGATATTTTTACTTCACATTTACTGGTTTGTCACCAAGCTTTGTTTGTTTGCAAACGAAGCATCGCAAGCAAAGAATGCTTCTGGGGATTAGTATTTGTTGCCACCGGTTTACCCCAGCGGCCTCACACAAAAAATCAGCTCGCCACAAGCTGCAACAGCGAGGGCAACACAAGGATGTTTACCTTGTATTAGATGGGGAGAAATCCGAAGAAGACGACGTCGAACAACAAAGGTCATGTTTCGCTGCAACATCAGCCACACACAAGAAAGAGTAACTATTGAATGCAGCATGTTCTTATTCTTGGCTAGTTCTGCTGGCCTCTGTACCCAATCCACAAAAAGGCCAATGAAATCATTTGAGCTCAAATTCATCCATATTACTGTGTTATAAACGAGTGTACACTGTCTTCAGAACGGGGACTTTAGACCAAACAACGGGCACGTGAATTACTTCACGATGGTCTGCTCTGCAGTCTATTACATGCGTTCCCCCGAACTCAATCGCATTATTCATTCAAATTCGCGCTCCACGTGAAAAGGTGACCGGTTTCTGCGGATTATACTCGTGCGACTGTGTGGGGTACCGATGTGCGCAGCCCTCAAATCGGTGTGCAGCCGGCAAGAACAAACTTTGCCAGCTTTGCTGTCATTGCACCGGCTGCCTTGCAAATGGTGCACAGCCCTCAAAATGGTGCACAGCCCTCAAAATGGTGCACAGCCCTCAAAGTGGTGCACAGCCCTCAAAGTGGTGCACAGCCCTCAAAGTGGTGCACAGCCCTCAAAGTGGTGCACAGCCCTCAAAATGGTGCACAGCCCTCAAAGTGGTGCACAGCCCTCAAAGTGGTGCACAGCCCTCAAAGTGGTGCACAGCCCTCAAAATGGTGCACAGCCCTCAAAGTGGTGCACAGCCCTCAAAGTGGTGCACAGCCCTCAAAGTGGTGCACAGCCCTCAAAGTGGTGCACAGCCCTCAAAATGGTGCACAGCCCTCAAAATGGTGCACAGCCCTCAAAGTGATGCACAGCCCTCAAAGTGGTGCACAGCCCTCAAAGTGGTGCACAGCCCTCAAAATGGTGCACAGCCCTCAAACTGGTGCACAGCCCTCAAACTGGTGCACAGCCCTCAAAGTGGTGCACAGCCCTCAAAGTGGTGCACAGCCCTCAAAATGGTGCACAGCCCTCAAAGTGATGCACAGCCCTCAAAGTGGTGCACAGCCCTCAAAATGGTGCACAGCCCTCAAAGTGTCACAGCCCTCAAAGTGGTGCACAGCCCTCAAAGTGGTGCACAGCCCCAAAGTGGTGCACACCCTCAAAATGGTGCACAGCCCTCAAAATGGTGCACAGCCCTCAAAGTGGTGCACAGCCCTCAAAGTGGTGCACAGCCCTCAAAGTGGTGCACAGCCCTCAAAATGGTGCACAGCCCTCAAAATGGTGCACAGCCCTCAAAATGGTGCACAGCCCTCAAAATGGTGCACAGCCCTCAAAATGGTGCACAGCCCTCAAAATGGTGCACAGCCCTCAAAATGGTGCACAGCCCTCAAAGTGGTGCACAGCCCTCAAAGTGGTCACAGCCCCAAATGGTGCACAGCCCTCAAAGTGATGCACAGCCCTCAAAGTGGTGCACAGCCCTCAAAGTGGTGCACAGCCCTCAAAATGGTGCACAGCCCTCAAAGTGGTGCACAGCCCACAAAATGGTGCGCAGTCCTCAAAATGGTGCACAGCCCTCAAAGTGGTGCACAGCCCTCAAAGTGGTGCACAGCCCTCAAAGTGGTGCACAGCCCTCAAAGTGTAGCACAGCCCTCAAAGTGGTGCACAGCCCTCAAAGTGTGCACAGCCCTCAAAATGGTGCACAGCCCTCAAAATGGTGCACAGCCCTCAAAGTGGTGCACAGCCCTCAAAATGGTGCACAGCCCTCAAAGTGGTGCACAGCCCTCAAAGTGGTGCACAGCCCTCAAAGTGGTGCACAGCCCTCAAAATGGTGCACAGCCCTCAAAGTGGTGCACAGCCCTCAAAGTGGTGCACAGCCCTCAAAGTGATGCACAGCCCTCAAAATGGTGCACAGCCCTCAAAGTGGTGCACAGCCCTCAAAGTGGTGCACAGCCCTCAAAACAGTGCACAGCCCTCAAAATGGTGCACAGCCCTCAAAGTGATGCACAGCCCTCAAAATGGTGCACAGCCCTCAAAATGGTGCACAGCCCTCAAAGTGGTGCACAGCCCTCAAAGTGGTGCACAGCCCTCAAAGTGGTGCACAGCCCTCAAAATGGTGCAGAGCCCTCAAAATGGTGCACAGCCCTCAAACCGGTGTCGCCAAAATGCCACCGCAAAAATTTCTTGCCGTCTACACACCGGTTTTGAGGGCCGCGCACAATGGTACCCCACCGCGTATGCTGCTGATATACCCAGACCCGGACCCGGACCCGGACCTGAATCTCGACCGGCTTCACGAGCACCTTGCGCGCAAGGGCCTCCATCTGCCGCGGGAACGTCGCCGAGAACATGACGGTCTGTCGGTCCGGTCGGATGTTGTTGACGACGCGCATCACCTGCGGCTCGAAGCCCATGTCGAACATGCGATCCGCCTCGTCCAGCACGAGGTACGTGACGCGACGGAGGTTCGTCACGCGGCCTACGAACGTGCACCGGGAATGGCCGAGTAAACGTGGCATGGCTTTTTTCCGGGGTGCAAGGAGCGCGCGAAATTTCGAATGAAAGAAACAAAGAGGCCAGAAAGCAAATTGTGTGCTAAATTTGACGCGTTTCTTCTTCACTATTGGATTCTTCGTGCTATTCTGTTCATTCTTTCGCACTTGCACATTTGTTTGGGAATTATGTTGGCATCTATGAAAAAGACAACTCCTAGTCTGCGGCTGATCCCGCCTTGAAGGACTGCCTTATTTATTCGGCAATACTGTAGAATACATTATGGCCGAATAAATGAGACAGTCCATCAAGACGGCATCAGTCGCAGACTAGGAGTTGTCTTTTCTCAAGAATGCCAAGATAATTCCCAATCGTGTGTTCAGAGGAGAAGGAATGAACAGAATAGCACGGAGTGTCAAATGGTTATAAAAAACACGTCAAATTTGACACACAATTGGGGGGGGGGGTTGAACGTCGTTTTTCTTCCATTCAATATTCGCGCGCTCCTTGCACGCTGAAAAAAAGCTGCCATGCTTACTCTGCCATGGGGCGCCGAAATGGTCGGCTACAGTCAAACTCTAAATTATAAGGAATCAGCTTATTGGTTGGTGATACGGTATGCATGCTTTCTGTGCACGCATTGCTGTGGGCGCGCAGTTTGGTTTGCACAGAAATCACCAACGAATCAGCTGATTCCCTATAATTTAGAGTTCGACTGTACACCATTCACAATCTAGCAAACAACGATCAATAGTGCCACAC
The DNA here is from genome assembly GCA_030248135.1 of Theristus sp. LFF4_11. Taxonomy (NCBI): domain Eukaryota; kingdom Metazoa; phylum Nematoda; class Chromadorea; order Monhysterida; family Xyalidae; genus Theristus; species Theristus sp. LFF4_11. Next base: position 82,257 of record JASANC010002498.1, on the reverse strand, counting down.
ACAACACCAACCGCACCAAAAACCCTAAAATTAGCGCACACCATTATTCGCCGCGAGCATGTCGATCATACGGCCGGGCGTGCAGATCACAATCTCCGCTCCCCGCTTCAACTCGGCGATCTGCTCGGAGATGCCGGTGCCGCCGTACACGCACACCACGGTCAGGCCCAACGTGGCGGCGAACTTTTTCGCCTCTCTCGCCGTTTGCGTCGCCAGCTCTCGCGTCGGACTCAGCACCAGACCTGGTACGTGCAAGAAGAAAAAAAGGCGATTTGCGCGGCGTTGTGCGGTTTGCCTTGTATCACGGTCGTTTTCGTTTTTTTTTTGGATTTTTTTGCCCAGTGGCGTTTAGTTCAGATTTTCTCGAAAAACATTTGTTGGACGAACACAATAATGCAGTGTTTTGAGATCAACCAAATTGAATTTTAGCGCACTGTTCAGTTTCCAAAATTTGGATGAATCCACCATCTATTCTTCGCACAACGATTGGTCTATATGTACCCTAATTGCCTACTGAACATTGCTATCTGAAGTGTTGCATAGAAAAGCTGAACAGTCACACCTTAAACGTTTCTCACGTGAAGACATCTACTAAACTCAAGGTTTTTTTTCTTGCGCCAAGCAAATTCCATATGACGTCACTTGAAGCAGACTACACCCACCTATCGGCCCGTCCATTTCGTCCAGCTCTTCCTGGTCCATGATATGACGAAACATCGGCAACAGAAACGCCAGCGTTTTGCCGCTGCCCGTCTTCGCGATGCCAATGACGTCACGGCCGCTCATGATGCACGGCAGTGCTTGCGCTTGGATCGGCGTTGGCTTGTCGTAGTTCAGTCTGACGAGAAGAAAAAGACGGTTTTTCTATTTGTTATTATGCTTTGAAGACTACGAGGTTTTCGTGTAACTCTTGTGATTCGAGACGGATGATCTGATGATGTTTGACAATTATTAAATAATCACTGATGAGGCAACCCTTTTGTTTTTATGCTATGAAGATTACCAGGTTTTCGTGTAACTCTTGGGGCTTGAGAGAGACTCAGCACTGATGAGACAACCACCCCCTTCTGCAAGCTTGATGCTAGCTGGGTCCAAAACCGACCTAGCTGCAAACAACACACGTGTCAAGTTGAAGCCAACTGTTCTGTGACACCACTGGGGTTGTTTGTAGTTTTATTTTTTTTGCCACCGGTTTGCCCCAGCGGCTTTTTACCAAAAAACCTCATAGCCACCAGCTGCTCACAGCAAGGGCAACACAAGGATCTGTACCTTGTATACAGTGGGAAAACTCCACTAACGCAATTGAGAAATACAAATGTCAAGTTTGCGTGCAACATCAGCGGTACTGCTAGTTTTTGGAAGTGATTCGTTGAATGCTGTAGAATTTGCAACGATTTCACAATTTTATCTGCAAGAATTTACGAAATTTTGAGACAACGTGAACATCCTCACCGGTTGAGACAAGCGCTTCCTTCTGACCTTGACGATCCCTTCCAAATCATATTCACAGTTCAATTAACAATAGCAACTACTCTCCCCCTAACCCAACCCCCAAAACAACCGTCTCCGCCCACCCCCACGCCCCGCCCCCGTACTTCCTGAGCATGTCGAGCACAGCGCGTTGCACCCCTGCCTGTGCGAACGTCTTCACGGGTCGCGGCACACGCTTCCCTCTCACCTTGATCCCTTCTAAATCGTCGCGAAACGCCTCAACTTCGGCATCCGTCATTCGGGTGATCTCAGGGACCTGCGCGAAAAAAAACGTTTTTTTTTAAATTTACAGTTCATCCGGAAAATATATGCAACATGACGTAATGACCAACCAATCAGCGCTAAGAATTGCCATGACCAACCAATCAGCCAGTTGCATATATTAGCGAGACAGATGTAAATACAAGGAGAAAACAAAGGTGTGTCTTTCCGGGACAGACAGATTGGTAGAAAAAATGGGGTTTGGTTGAAAGATGTCGCACCAGCACACTGCCAGTGTGTCTGTGTATGCCAGTGTGTTTGTTCCCGACGGTGCAACAGTACTGTGTTATAATAAACACAGCGTACTTTGCAGAAGCGTGTGTCTGCTGCTCGAAAAACTCACGTTCCCTTCAACGATTTACCTCAACGTAAAAGTCGCGACGAAACGGTCGATAATAAATCTTGTTGTGATCGGTCTGTGGAAGCTGGCGTGCCTTCGATGCCAACGAGAGCATTGCATTCTCCATGTCGAAATCTTTTTCCTCGTCGGAATACTGAACAGAAAAAAGAAGAAAAAATGAAACTGATCGAACTCTGTGTTCTGCGGAAAAAGTGACAGGTATTGTGAAAAAGTGGCAGGTATTGTGGATTCGTTCAAACGTGTCCGGACTAAAATGACGTCATTTGCTTTAAAAACGCCCGTTTGTCAAAGTACAGGCACTAAAATGTCAGTTTGGTGTGACTGATTCGACATTCACCATTTGTTTACGGGAAGAAATCGGCTAAACGGAAAGTCTGGTTTGCTGTGAACGGCAAGCGCATGTTTGGCGGCACATGACGTCATTAAAGTGGGACACGTTTGAAAAAATAGGTCATACAAACAAATATACTGTACTAAAAAACCGATGCTTTCATGCTTTTTTTATTTATTTGCACCGGTTCCGGAAACCACAAGGTACCAAACTCCAGCGGAAACGGGCAATAGTGCCCCGAGCGCCATTTACCCTCGGCTCTGGAGGGAACAGACCATTAGATGTTATTGATCACTAGTTCCTCAATTGTGTGTCTTGTCCACAGCGGGGTTCGAACTTTCCACCTACAGAACGGTAGACAGAAGTGCTACACCTGCGCTACAGACGCTACAGAGCAACTATCCTGCTTTAGATGGAGTTATATGGCCCGTGCGGTCAACGAATAACAAGTCCACGAGACAATTATTTGCGGCCACTCTTGCCACGAACCTCCAATGCATCGGCGTTCTGTTCCACCACGGCGCCTTTCTTGATCTCGGCGACTTCCGTTGTCGTTCGCGTGACGACGACAAATTTCGATTTTTTCGGTGGCTGAAAATGAAAAACAAACACAAGTTTGTGTGGGACACGGCACGTGGAACAAAGAGCATAAACCAAACAACATTACTGCACTCCATTCTGGAACTCCAGTGAGTTTTCCGTGAGTGTACCCACGAAAATGTCGCAACTCGAAAGAAACATTACATCCTTAATGCATTGTCTTAAATGAAAGCCACGGACCTCCACAATTTCTCAACAGTTTACGCACAAAAAAAACTATGTTCCCCTCTTGGCTGACAAACAAAACAAGATACAAGTGGGGACAAAAAAAGCATTTTTTTCTCGCTCACCGGCTCAGACGGTTTCGTTTCAGACAACGACGACGTGGACGCCACTTGCTCTGCTGCGCCGCTGGACGATTTCTCAGTCGTTTGCTGATTGGCTGTTGACGGCGTTGAGTTCGTTTTGCCCTTACTTGTCACGTTGAAGATCGTGCGAACCTGTGCGCCGGAAAAAAGTGGCATGAAAAATCACAAAATTGCAACGACAATTGAATAGCTAAATCGTAATAAGCTCATTCAAGCGCCACTGAGATGCTTTCAGATGCTTGGTTTTTTTCGTTAAAAACGCTGACGGCATTCTTATGGTTTGTTCAAAGGTGCACGAGGGGGGGGCGGGACTGGGAGCCATTTTCATCCCTGTTCTTTCCTGGGTGGCCAAACCGGCCAAAAAAGGTACCAGCAAGTGAAATTGCTGAATGGGTGAAAAATGGATGATTTGTTCAACTGGCCGCTCAAAATTTGAGGTAACCTGGTGGATGATGCCTATGCCGAACGGCCGACATGCTGGTCCTGGCTTAGCTTAGGAACAACAGGCATAAGAGGCTCCCGTGCAGGTCTGAGCTTGTTCGACCAAGTAAACAAAACCCACCAGAGGAGTTTGTTACCCCCTGGTTTCTGGAATGGATGATGTGGGGTCCGACAAATTCATGACAAAAAACAACAGTCGATCTCTAAATTATAAGCTGTCAACTGATTGGTTTGGCAGGTAATCATGCGTCTGCGCAAGACAGACTCCGCCTCCACAGCAATGCCTGCACAGAAAGCATGCATCACGAGATCACCAACCAATCAGCTGATAGCTTACAACTTAAGAGTTCGACTGAATGCTTTTAAAAAATTTCAAATAATTTGCTTACTTCGCTGTTTACTTCCTGCATGTAGGCGTCTAATGGGTCAACGTCATCGTCCTCCGGTTTCTGGTCTTGCTTTTGATCAACCGGCTCCGGTTTCTTTGCGTCTTTCATCTCCACGTCTTTTGCGCCGTTTTCTGAACAAAATTAGGAAATGAAATGTTGTATCAACGCATTAAAATTTCGCTTCGAAGCTTCAAGTTGCTTCTCAGGGCACGGATGGAATTCATCACAATGCTGTTAAAACGTGATACATGGGTACAGTCAGTATTTGGGGGGGGGGGAGTGGAGTTTTTTGTTCGCGCGCCGGTTTCGGAAACCCTATGGTACCAAACTCCGGCGGAAACGGGCAATACTGCCCCGAGCCCAATTTACCCTCGGCTCTGGAGGGAGTAGACCATTAGATCTTGTTGGTCACTTTAGTTTCTCTATTGTGTGTCTTGTCCGCAGCGAGGTTCGAACTTTCCACCTACAGAACGGTAGGCGAAAGTGCTACACCTGCGCTACCTAGACGCGACAAAAAAACCTGTCGGACTAAACGAGTTGTCGGACTAAAAAAAAACAGCCAATTAGAATGCTCCGAAATCGCAAACCAGCGGCGGCTGCAGTTGAGTCCGCGTTTGAAGGTTGATCAGCCCTTGAAAGAACGGAGCTCGTGTCGTCTTTTTCTGGCTCTTTTCGAACGGGCGGAGGAGGCTTTTTCTCATCCTCGTCGTCGTCGCCTTCGTCATCCAGCGACCACTGGTAAATTTTTAAATTTGATTTTTGAATATATTTAAATGATTTTTGAACAGTCGATGTGGAACTTTAAATTATGGGCATTCAGATGATTGATCGGGTATGCTTTTTGTGCAGAACAGACTCCGCCCCCCCCACAGTAATACCTGCACAGACAGCACGCATCACGTTATCGCCAACCAATCAGCAGACTGCCTATAATTTAGAGTTCGACTGCAATCTCCGTGCAATTAACACTGCACAAAGTGTACAAATGTAAATGAAACCGCGAAAAAAACCAAAAAAAAAACAGAACACACCGCTTTTTTCGGCTGACTTTCCGCCTGTGCCGCCGCCTCGGCCGCCTCCCGCTTCATCTCTTCCAGTTTCTCTTTTCGTTTCTTTTCTTCGCGCCATTTCTCTATCCGTTCTTTGCGTTTTTTCATCTCAGACTCGAGTTTTTTCTCCGCTAGTTCCTGCGGAACAGGTTCAACCAAAGCTGTGAATACTGTAATTATGCGTGTCAGTGATGGTTGCCATGAGAAATAAAACCATTTTTGTTGCAATAACCACCATGGACTATAGAACAAAAACTACAGACTATAGAGACTCAAAAATCAGCCTTCCGTTGGAAAGAACATTTCAAATTCTCAAAAAAAACTCACCCTGTCCGACATGTTCACAATCGCATCCAGATCCAAGCCGCCTTTGGCGCTGTCGCTTTTATCGTCACGCTTCGATTTCCGTTTGCTGTCCTTGTCTTTCGGCGAGCGGTCTCTCCTGGAAAGAAATCCAAAAAAACCTGCAACTTTTGAAGGAGTCATTGAAAATTTGGTTGACATTGCGCCTTTTTTGAGGCTGTCAGTGTAACAAAAGCTCACTGATCAAAAACTCAATCAAAAATGCAAACCTGCCACGGTCTCCTCCTCGTCGGTCGCGCGGTGATCTGGATCGATGCCGCTCACGACTGCGACTGCGTCGTCGCTCGCCTCGGTAGCGATCGCGCATTTTTTCTTCTTTCTCGATTGTTTTTTTTTCAAAATTTTCCTGTCAAAAATTTTGCTTCGAGCAATACTTTTTGTTCAAAAACTACGCGTTTCGTTGTTCACTCGTCCTTACGAAGGACTAGGGTTGTTAAACAAAAATGAAATTTTTTTTTAAAAAGTGATTAAAAAAAAAACAAAAATGCCGATTTAAAAAAAAAAATTCGAAAAATTTTCCTCTAATATGCTCTGAAAACCTCAATTTTGGCACAATTTTTCGAAAGTTCAACAAAAATTTTCTTTGATTATACCTCGTAAAACCTTTAGCAGTCGATTTTGGGCCGTTTTACCGACTGATTTTAGGCTTCGACAACATCTGCGATGAAGTTTTTGAGCGTCCCAAAGCTTAGCCTACCATTTCCGATGCAGATAAGGTGACGATTCGCCTCGCAGAGCGTCCGATTGTGCTCGCTGCTCCGTTTGCAAGCGCTCGTTGTCTGGTTGCTGCTTCGTGTCGTGTCGTCGCGACACCATCAGAAGAATTGATCGAATTTCAAGGCGGTATGTTTGTCTTCACTTTAGCATTAGCTTAGCTGGGGACAATTAGTGACGTTTTGGAGGTCAAAACACAAGAAGAGGCATGGTGACGGTTTGGAAAAGGGGTAATTGAGGTCACCAAAACAAAATCTGCAAAGTTCCGCCACACGGGAGTCATTCGGGAGGCGCTTGCATATCATATGTGGTTCTTCGGACTCCCTGATTGATTTAGCACAACTTTGATTTTTGAATTTTTTTTTTAATTAAAAAAAAAACAAAAATGACGATTTTTGTTTTTTTTAACAACCCTACTGAGGACTCCTTAGGGTTGGTTGGTTTTGGTTCTGAAAAAACAGAAAAATTGTCATTTTTTATTTTTTACTTTTTTTACTCGTGGATTTTTCACGATTTTTGTTTTTAGCAACCCTACGGCCTACCCTTTTTCAAACCGAAACCGAAACCAAACCGAACCGAACACGTGCATCTACTTGCATTTTAATCCTCAAAACACCACTAATTATCCCAAATATAAGCTAAAAACGTCGGTCACACGACTCGAATTGAAACAGCAACCAAAGTAGCTTTTGCAGACAGTGCAGCTCAGACGCTCAGAATTCACAATGTGAGGCGAAATGTCACCTTGGTGGCTTGGTTACATCGGAAATATTAAGCCAAATTTTGCGACGTTCAAAATCGACATTTTGGACCTGCTGACAGTTTTACAAGGTGTCGTCGTCGTTGTTGTCTGAAACGAAAACGTCTGAGCCGGTGAGCGAGATGTTCCGAATCAGAAAAAAAAATCATTTTTTTCTCGTCACTTGTATCATTTTTGTTTGTCAGCCAAGATGGGAAACTTTTTGTGCGTAACCTTGAAAATAATTGGAGAATTCGTGTCGGGCGTGGGTGCACTCACGGAAAACTCACTGGGGTACCAGAATGGGGTGCCGTAACGTTGTTTGTGTTATGCTATTTGTCCCACGTGCCGTGTCCCACACAAACTTGTGTTTGTTTTTTGATTTTCAGCCACCGAAAAAATCTGAATTTGTCGTCGTCACGCGAACGACAACTGAAGTCGCTGAGTTCAAAAAAGGCTTCGCGGCGGAACAGAATGCCGATGCACTCGATGTTCATTGGCTGATTTTGCACGGTGTGTCAGAGGTCAGATCACTGATTTGTAGGCTTTCGTCCAGCAGGTTTTTTCCTCGAAAGGTCGGAAAATGTTTTGGGTGATTGATAGACATGGTGAACGCAGCTAATTTTGCAGTTTTCTTTCAATCAAATCCAAATTTTTATACCAATCGGTCTGTCGCAGAAAGACACACCGTTGCTTCTCCTTGCACACGCACGCTTCTGCAAAGTACGCTCTGTTTATTATAACACAGTACTGTTGCACCGTCGGAGACAAACACACTGGCATACACAGACACACTGGCAGTGTGCTGGTGCGACATCTTTCAACTAAACCCCAATTTTTCTACCAATCTGTCTGTCCCGGAAAGACACACCTTTGTTTTCTCCCTGTGTTTACATCTGTCTCGCTAATATATGCAACTAGCTGATTGGTTGGTCATGGCAATTCTTAGCGCTGATTGGTTGGTCATTACGTCATGTTGCATATATTTTCCGGATGAACTGTAAATTTAAAAAAAAACGTTTTTTTTCGCTCAGGTCCCCGAGATCACCCGAATGATGGACGCCGAAGTTGAGGCGTTTCGCGACGATTTAGAAGGGATCAAGGTGAGAGGGAAGCGTGTGCCGCGACCCGTGAAGACGTTCGCACAGGCAGGGGTGCAACGCGCTGTGCTCGACATGCTCAGGAAGTACGGGGGCGGGGCGTGGGGGTGGGCGGAGACGGTTGTTTTGGGGGTTGGGTTAGGGGGAGAGCAGTTGCCATTGTTAATTGAACTTTGATTATGATTTGGAAGGGATCGTCAGGGTCAGAAGGAAGCGCTTGTCTCAACCGGTGAGGATGTTCACGTTGTCTCAAAATTTCGTAAATTCTTGCAGATAAAATTGTGAAATCGTTGCAAATTCTACAGCATTCAACGAATCACTTCCAAAAACTAGCAGTATCGCTGATGTTGCACGCCAACATGACATTTGAATTTCTCAGTTTAGTTAGCGGAGTTTTCCCACTGTATACAAGGTACAGATCCTTGTGTTGCCCTTGCTAGTGGCAATGAGGATTTTTGGGAAAAAGGCCGCTGGGGAAAGCCGGTGGCAAAAAAACAACAAACAACCCAGTGGAATCACGGAACAGTTCACTTCAACTTGACATGGGTGTTGACTCCGCCTCCACGTGATTCACGTGCGCGTTTTTTTAGCCTATAGCCCCTATTCTGAAGACAGTTTATAGCTAACACAGTGATACGATTGAATACTTTTTTTATCGGCCTTTTATGGATTCGTTTTTTTTCTGAAAATGTCACAGACTTTCAGATCTAGTCAGGAATAAGAACAGCGTACCGGAAACAACTTTTTAACCCCCGTAAACGTCAGATTGAAAATTCAATACAGTCCATCTGAAAAATATATGCAACATGACGCGAACATGACGTGATGACCAACCAATCAGCGCTGAGAACACCTCATGATTAACCAATCAGCGCTGAGAGTTGCTATGACCAACCAATCAGCTAGTTGCATATATTAGCGAGATTGACTGTAGTTACTTTTATTGTGTGACTGATGTTGCAGCGAAACATGACCTTTGTTGGTCGACGTCGTCTTCTTCGGATTTCTCCCCATCTAATACAAGGTAAACATCCTTGTGTTGCCCTCGCTGCTGCAGCTTGTGGCAAGTCGATTTTTTTAATGTAAAGCCGCTGGGGTAAACCGGTGGCAACAAAATACGTACTTCAATCACCAAAAGCTTTCTTGGCTTGCGATGCTTCGTTGCAAGCTTGGTTACAAACCAGCCACTCCATGTATCGTGTTTGAATGTGAATACAGTTCTTTGCATCAGAGACATCAGTTGCGGTCAAAAACTGTTGGTCCCATGGACCATGGTTCGCCGAGCATCACTACTGTTTCTGGCGTCCCATGGTCGTGAAACATAACGTCGAAAAAATGTGAAGGTGGCAGAAAAAGTTGCTGTTTGCTCTGTATCTTCTGACGAACCTTTTGTTGAGAGTGCAGCTGTTTTGGGGTCCGCTGCATGCTTTTTGCTACCGGTTTCCCCAGCAGCTCTTCGCACCAAAAAATCGCGTCGCCACCAGCTGTTGACAGCAAGGGCAACACATGGATGTTTACGTTGTATACGGTGGGAAAACTCCGCCGAACCAATACAAAAATATGTATGTCACGTTTGCGTGCAACATCAGCGGTACTGTTGTAGTGATTCGTTGACGGTTGCATTGCAAATTCAAAATGTTTTGTCCTGCATTTATTTGTTGAAATTGGATGCCAGTAATTGCATTGAGTACAGCAAAAGCTGTTTTCGCACACTTGTAAGTCACAAACAAACACCAACGCACACATGCGATTCGAAAGCAGCGCGCGTGTCAGCGCACAATTGAACTCTAAATTATAGGCAATCAGCTGATTGGTTGGTCATAAGATGTATGCTTCTGTGCAGAACAGACACCGTCACCCACAGCGCAATGCCTGCACAGAAGCGTGCATCACGTGATCACCAACCAATCAGCTGATTGCCTATAATCTAGAGTTGGGCTGTTTGTGTGTGCCATCTGTGTTTGTGTTGTGCGAATGTGCAGCGCAACACCACACTACACCACCTTCAGACTGGGACTTTTTGAAAAAAAACGTGCGCATTTTTTTGGCAGCATTCAATTCGAGATCTGCAATAAAATACAAAAAAAAAACAATGATATCCAGTGTGCAAATAAAAAAAGTCACCAACAGAAAACAATTTGCATTTTTTTCCACCAGGTCGGCGCTCGCAGTGCCGTCTGCAGCGACGTGGAGGAGCACATCGTGATCATCGAGGAGTCGCAGAAAATGCTGACCATTTGCGACTTCAAATCGGGCAAGATTCGAGTGCTGGTTGGTTTTCGATAGTTTTATTGATTTGTTTTTATTTCTTGAGTTTTTTCTGAATTTCCGTACTTTGGAAATATAGGCAGGCTGGTGCAAACGAAACAGTGAACCACTGACCCAGTTCCTAGTGCGGTGGTTTTTTGGCAATTCGCCAAAATGCTGAGAATGCATGCAATTAGAGATACTTTTGCGGCGGGTTTCAAGTGCAACGGGAAACTGTCAGAGGGTCGGTTCGGTTTTTTTCGGTGATTGGTTGCTGTGCTGCTCAATTTTTGGAATCGGTTTTGTAAAATTCTGGAGCGCAATTGGATTGTGTATTTTATGTGGTGCGATTGATTTTTTTTTCAACTAATGAGACAGCAAATAAGAAGGTTAGAGTAATGAATGATATTTAATGATTATCCGGTGTTTTCGTCTCTACGTCCCTTTTTCTCGTGTGAAAGGTTTCGATGTGTGAAAATTGTGACGGGTTTTTCTGTGGAAATTAGCGACAAGTTTTTTTGTGTTATTTTATTTATGAATCTGCAATTTCAAAAACAAAACAAAAACAGAATAAACATCAGCTTTACAAAACCATAAATCATGGTCAGTGAACACACGGTGATAACAAACATACAGATTCTGGGCGTCTCACACAATGAAATCGATTTTCTGTCTGGAATTTTTGCATAGTAATTTCAATTGAAAACAAACAGTCGAACTGCAAATCATGAGCAGCCTAGTGCTGATTTACAGCTTTTGAAATTGACTCGTTGATTGGTGCAACCAGTGCAATGCAACCAATCAGCATAACCGCTTCAAGTTTATGAATGTAAAAACTGCGCAAGTTTTGCAGTTTGACTATGGTTCGTAGCGCTCCGGGCGCGCGTTTTTTTGATTGGCTGCAAATTTTGTTTTCTTACTCACTGATTGGTCGAAATCAAAATGAACAGCCAATAACAATCTTCTTTTCACAATTTCAAATTTTTAATAGAACCAAATCAGTGGACATTTGCATAGCAGCACGCAAAAAAAAAAACGATGAACATGAAAGTGAGAACTGCCAAGTATCATCATGGAACAAAGAAAACAAATGAAATAAGAGAACACTTGATTGGTTGGATGGATTCACAACAAAAAAATAAACGAAATCAACACCATAAATGCATACCATAGTAATAACGGCTCACAAATTATTGAAAACACAATAAAACAGTGTACCCGAAATATCGACAATGAAGTGTGGTGGTTTTTTGTTGCCTAAGCTGAAATTTTGGAATTATGTTTTCGTCGGATTTTTTTCCAGAAAACAATCTTGGTCGTTTGACAAGAATGCATCAAAAACAAAGTAACAAACACTGATAAAAAACGATTTTCTCGACAAAAAATCAAGTGACAACTAAACGTTGGATTGGCACAAAAAGTAGCACTTCAGGTGGAGTTTTCTGGTTTGCAGTTTAAAAAAATGCTGTTTCAGTCAAATCAAATCGGGAAAACCGCGACTGAAATCAAAAAAAAAGTTTCTACCACAGTGCCAACAACCAAAACACAAATTATAGCAGGAAATGTTTTCACTCGCACACAACTGCGAAAAGCACCAAAGTTTTCTGTATTTTATAGCGTTTTGTACAAGACCAATAACCAACCACAGTTACAGCGGCCGAGGTTTCCTTCCATAAATTAGTTGGTGTTCCAAAAAACTGCCATTCCGAAAAACAAACAAAAAAACCACTGCACCAGTTCACACAAGACTAATCGAAAAACAACGCTGGAGTGAACTGCAAATTTTAATTGGCAATTCGAATTGTCACCTGAAAATGGATTCCGTTTTTTTTCAAACTGAATTCTGATTGATTGATTGGTTTGCTTCTGAATTTCATTCCCCCTGAAGAGCACAACCAATCGATCTAAACCATCGACCACTGAACCAAATCACTTTTCGCAAGTGACAATCACAATTCTCGAGAGAAGCACAACAACAAAAAAGAGAAGACAACCAAAGGAAGTCAACAGAAATTCCCGAAAAGCCAAAAACCCACTGCTCACGGCGACTGCTTGATGTGGCAATTCGCTCCGTTCGTCAATCTCAGATCACTACCAGCAAGCAAACTCTGGAACACCTTCGCGTCATACAGCAGCGGACTCGCGGCCGCTCCGTTCTCCTTCACAGCGGACGCCAGATTGCCGTTCAACAATCCATTCAAGAATCCATTGAACGTGCCAATCGCCGCCGTCGTGTTTTGTTGCTGCTGTTGCACAGTGTTGGCACTGGTGCCATTGGCAGTGCCACCGCCGATGCCATTCGCAGTGCCACCACCAATGCCATACTCGATGTCGTACATCACCTGCTGAATGCGTAGCTTCGCGAGCGCCTTCTGTTGGCCGGCGAGTTTGCGCAGCTGGAAGCCGACCGACAGTCCGAAGTGGACGTCTTCGTCCTCCTCTTGCTGCAGCAGTTGCCCGTTGTCCCCGACGGCACCGGCGCTGAGCAACTGCGCGGCGATGTTGCCGATGGTGGTGCCCGGCAGTGGGGTCGTTGTTGCGGTGCTGCTATTGGTGGTGTTGTTGGACGGATTGACGAGCGATGGCGTCGGTGTCTTGGACGAGTTCGTCTTCGTGGTGGAGGAGGAGATCGTGGCGGGCAGCGACGGCAGGCCGAGACTGCTGGCGGTGCCGTTCGTGAAGATGCCTGGAGTTTTTAGGATGGGGTTTTCTTTGTGAGGTTGGATTAGTTTTTGTGTTTTTTTGGTAAAGTTGCTTGGGTTTTTTAGGCAAATTTTGTGTTGGAGTTGTGTGTTATTGAACTGGTTGCGGTCTTTGTCAATTGAGAGGTGTACTTGGATAACCAAACATTCTCGCGTCACGCATATCTTTTTTGGCATTGTAATAGCTGATTGGTTACACCAATAAGTCACGGCCAATCAGCGTCTAGTGTAATGTCTCGCTTGTCTCGGGTGGAATGTTTTTTTTTGAAAATTGAATACTGCCAATTCAATTTTTGTTCGTTGGAGAACTTTCCAGTTTTTGAACTGCCGGAGACTCCGTGAGCGCATGGAGAGTTTTGGAGAAAATTCAGAGAAATTCTTCCGAAGAGTGAACTCAGTGTTTTCAAAGAACGAGAAACGACTTCAGCAACCGAAAACCCAACCAAACTACACACGTGAAAACGAAACTTGAAAAAAAAAATCCAAAAAACTCAACAACCGACCGCCATTAGTGGTGGCGTTCAGCAGTGCCGTCGCGTACGTCTGCTGCAAGCCCGCCAACGACAACATCGACGAGAAATCCGCCAGCGTCGTCGCGTTCGCTATCGTCGTCGCCGCCGGATTCGGATTATTGTTACTGCTGGTGGTCGCCAGCGGCGCTCGCGCGCGTTTCGCCGGCGGCGGAGTCTGATGCGTCGGCGTGACGACGGTTGTGTAGGGCGACTGTTGCTGATGATGATGATGATGCGTGGGCGTGCTGTTCGCGGCGGCCAGCTTGTGCTTGGTCGCTGCGGCTGCTGTGGCCGGTTGCGGATGGTTGGCGGTGTGCGCCGCTTTCGGTGGTGGCGCCGACGTGTGGTGGTGGGTTTTCGAGGATGCGGACTCGGAATGATGCGACGACGTCGACTGAGCGGCGGGCGGATCGACCAGATCGTCGTCGTCGCTCGGTCGAGCGTCGAGATCCAGGGCGTCGTCGCCGTCTAGTGACGGTGAGCCGCTGCTGCCGCGCGTGTTTCGTCCGGCGGCGGCGGCGGTGCCGTTTGTGGTCGTGGCGCTTCCGTTCAGCAGGCCGCTGTTGGTTGGCGTGACCATCGACGGGGCGGCGCCGAGAATGTCCAGGTTGATGCCGGGCGCGCTGGAGTGCGGAGAACTTGAATGGAAACGGGATGGGATTCAATTGGGAACATCAATTCAGTCTTGTTGTTGTTGTGGGTTCGTTTCTGTTTTGTTCTCTTTTTTTGGTGATTGGCTGTGGAACTGTGTTGTTGGTGTGTGTGCGACCAATCAATCAGATGGCTTGGTTTGCTTCGAGACACTTGTGACTCCGGTACCACCACCACCACCGCCCACTTTGGTGGTGCAGTTTATTTGTCGGGGTGCGGTATCAAAAGCACTCGGTCGGCCATTCTTTCTGTCTACCATGATTTCACTAATGAAAAACAAGACACGCACACAATACTCTATTCAATTGTTCGACCAACCACTTCTCTTCAGACCAGTAAAATACGTTTGTGTCAACTTTTCACTTCACTCGCAGAATACAGAGCATGCGAAACTTTGCATTGCGGTTGAGAAGAACAAACGTGTCGAGTTTGATTGATAACCGGCAACCCATTTGTGGCTCATAATGTTCCACTTGCAATTCTGACGCCGTGTTCTTCTTCTTTCGCGAGCTCTGTATTCTGCGGGTGAAAAAGTGACAGGCCTAAACAAACAAACTGTACGAGTTTTTTACTCTCTCGCTCACCCGAAATCGGTGCGTGTGCGCTGGTGCAGGAACGGGTAGAGAAAGTCGAGTTTCGGAAACAGCCGCCACTTCGAGTACATGATCATGCCGCGTGCCATTCGTTGGCGCTCACGGGTGTACCGGTCGCGGAGGTTCTTCCAGCGTGTTTGGCATTCGATTGCTGAAAATTGGTTTTTTTTGAAGTTTTTCGTTTGGAAACCAGTTTTTTTTTGCGAGGGCTTTATACGCTCTGCTTGCCGTTCATCACCCTCCGATTTGCACCGGTGTTTTTGGTTGTTGTTGAATCTTGAATTCTGCTCGTGGGTCGGTTTATGCGGTCAGATATGAGTTTTTCCCGTGGCGTTTCATACTTTTAAGATCTGCAGCAATCATCTCAATTTATGGTATTTTTTCGAAAATTTCTGTCAAACTCAGTTTTAGATGGCAGCACACTGAGGCGAACAGTTGCTCTCTCTGCACTCGTTGATCGATTTGCCGTTTTGTTCAAGGTTTCACTCAAGTTTGCCCCCCAAAAAACATGACGCCGCAGACCCCCAGACCCAGAACTGAGCGGACTCAAGGACTACGAGGGTATTACGAGCCGTCCATTACCCCGGAGCCGGAGAGCGAGCCCACCGGTGTTCGGTATCTTCGAGTGTCCGGACCTCGGTGGGCGGGGACGTGCCTAAAACAAGCCAAACGACCGTTCTCACCAGTGACATCGAACTGTTCGGCCACTTTCTCCCACGTGACCGCCTTGATGGCGGTGTCCTTGTAGTCGTGGTGACTGGTGTCGTAGAGAAACGGCGCCTCACGGACAGCCGCAATCAGCAGATCATTGTCGATCTTCTCCATGTTCGCGAGATTCTTGTTGCCGCTGGTCGTCGCTGCTGCTGCTGCTGAAGCGGAATTGCCGCTGCCGTTTCCGTTTGCGGTCAGATTTATGGACGATGGATGTTCGCCGCTGCCTGTGCTCATTGTTTTCCACCAGCCGTTTTTTTTTGTTATTGTTGGAATGCTTTTATTTGTTTTCGTTTTCGTTTTGTTTGTGTTTGAGTCTGGAAGTGGGAGAAGAGATTTTTTTGGGTTTTTTTTGTCGAAAATATTTGAAAAAACGACAACGCCATGAGCGCCTTATTGCTTGGATGAAATGGTTCGTGTGCTCTGTTTCTGTTCTTGGTATCTGTGAGGCTAAGTGAAGGAAGATAATCAAAAGACTGTTTTTCAATGTTGTAAACTGATGCAATGTGGTCTGATGCAGGTCAAACAAAAATCGATGATTTTTGTGAGCGTTCAAATCAGCAAAAGCACTCCGCAGTAGTCACAATGAAAAGTTCGGCATTTGAAACTGTGAAATTTGCAACTTGTGCTGCTTGCAATTCTGTTACACAAATTAGCTGTCGTCACGGACAAACGAATGCTGTGTGCTTAACTGCAAGGAAGTCCATTAACGAATGATTAGCAAAACGCTTGCTCTTGCTGACTGTGCAAAACGCCCAAACGTTAAAACAGCGAAAACGGCGCGGTGTTGGGTTGGTTGGTTGATGAAACAAGGGGAAACACACATCACATCAACAGCGCATTGTTGTGAAAATGTAAAAACATTATTGCGCCGGAGAAGAAGCGAGTCGGGCGAAAGAGAAGCGACGACACGAAATGCGCACATGCATCAAAAAAAATACACACAGAGAGAACACGACGACATCGAGCGAGCGGGGAGAGCGGGAGAGAAGCGAAAAGAGAGACTACACGGAGCAGCAGAATGGTGAAAAACACAGAGACACAAGCGAACCAAGCACACGGACACGGCGACGCGCGCGCACGCACGCACCAATGGGCAAAATAATAATAAGAAGAATAAGAATAATAATGGCTGCGGCCCGAAAAATGACGGTGTGCATGTGTGTAATGTGGTGGTGGCGTCAACCAACGTCGATGGGGTGGGGGGGGGGAGTAGCCAAGCGCAAGCCAGTGGAGGTGCACGGACGAGAGAGGGGTGCGTGGAGGAGAGAGAGAACGAGAATATTGGCGTCAAAATTATATGCACACACACGCGCGATCTACATGTGTGTATAATACATGTGCACACAGCAGTACACAACACTGCGTTCGCTCGCGTGTGCTTAGCCACGCTGATGTCTCTGTGTGTGTGTGTGTGTGCTGTAGTACACCGAAAACGGCATTATTAGTGCGACGGCGTCAGTTACAACACACACAGACACACGTGCAACGCGCGCATACACACAACGACCAAACCAAACGCAGCGTCCCTTTCTCTCGCTCGCGCTGCCCCCCTGTTTGGTGCGGTTGTACAATACTATGTGCGCATGTGTACATGTACACACACACACAGAGAGACATCGTGTGTGTACACGAGGCATATCAAAAACGGGAGGGGTATAGCAGAGAGTAGACGCGCGCGCCACACTGCCACTGTTATGGTTGTGTGGTGCTTTGTTGTCAGTCGTACACTGCACGCTGCTTCTGGCGTCAGTTTTGCTGTAGCACCCCCCTCTCTCTTTTATATGGCCGTGCCGCCCCCGTTGTGTTGATGATTTGATGTTGATGAGCGCTGTGTTGGTTGCCCCTTTTTTTGTCTGCATCCAATGCGCGCGCGCATCACCGCATAACCGGGCATGTGATGCACTCTCTGCCACAACACTGATGATGCTTCTGCGAGCAGTACAGAAAAAAAAGAGACGCTGTCATGTTTTGTTCACCACAGTGGCGGTCAGCTCTCTCTCTATATCGGCGCAGCAAGTGATTGGACACACCACACACACGAGAAAAAAAATGCACGCGCGCGCGCGACAGTTGGCAGTCATCATGCGCAGTTGCTGATTGGGTGCTGCTTCGCGTTGCACTTTGTGTGCGAGTGACATCCCAACACGCAGACGCGGTTGTTGTTGTCGTCGCGTTCGTTTTGCAGTGTTTGCAAACCGGAACGCGTTTTTTTTTGGGGGGGGGGCGTGACAGCAACGGGCCTTTCTGTAAACGCTGCACATTTCGGCTGTGCGACTTTGTTGATGAGTGATTGGTGTTTGAATCTAGCGCGCGCTAGCAGCATGAATGCAGCTGATCGTCGTGTCGGCTTTGGATTCTGTGAATGCGAGAATTGAGTTTCACAACAACGCGATTTCGTTTTGTATCACACATGTTGTGGGTAAACGATTGCAATAACTGCAACACAAAATGTGAAACAAAATCAGCTGGTTGTACAGCACAGCATAAAACACCTGTGTTCATGTGTCATATCAAAAAAAAGTCGTAACATCACCAGCTGAACAGGAAGGACTCAATCGAACACTTGAGATGATTACGATTTTCATGATTTTACAAAAAACAGTAACCGTAGTAATAGTTCAGTAGCATCTCATTTTACGACGACATGAAGCAACGCCAATGAAATGTAAAATGCAGGAATGAAAAAGAAGAACATCATGGTGAAGTGAAGAGAAACAGAATAAAAACGCTAACACGCGCTTGCCTCTCCGATTGCGAATGAATCTGACTGACTGCTGTTGCTTGATTCACAAAATGCGACGCTCAACGCACAATTTTCCAACAACAACAACAACAACAAATGATGATGGCAAGTAATAACGCAACGCTACATGCTCGATGCGTTGTAGCGCGCGCGGCTGTTTTTGCTTTTTTTTCTTTTTCGCTTGCTGCACGCAGCATAATGTAATGCGAAAATTATGATTACTGCACGTGCGCGCGCGCACACACACGCATGCGACATGCATCTGTTGTCGTCGTCGTCGTGTTCTCTTTCTCCTCTCGTTTTTTTATTATTATTCGCCCGCCGCGCGCACACACACACACGCGCATTCTTGCTGGCGATACACCGCTCCCGATCAACAACAGAGAGAGAGTTTGCGCTATTGCCTTTCATTATTCGTTCGTTTTCGTACATTCTATCTTGCTTCGTTGTTGTCGTCGTCGTCATGTTTTTTTCCATCTACTCTCTCCTGTATATCGGGGGTTGGTTGGTACGATTATGGCGAAGCGGAGACGCGACGAGACAACAACGTCAATATATAGCATCAGCAGTGGAAGCAATCGTATTGTGCGACCACGCACTCGCGATTTGAATGCGATATCGTTTCTCTCCGTTTTTTTTTTCGTTGTCTGTGTTGTTGTTGTTTTGTTGTTGTTGTTTGTCGGTTGGCGCGCGGTGACGCTGTGCGCTTTGTGCGTGTATTTTTTTTCTCGTCTTCTCTTGGTGTTGCTGTGTTATACTTCGGTTGACTGGACTCGGGGGCTGTTGCGTTCCTATACCGTCGTCCATTTTCCGTTGTTTTGTGTTGTTGCGCTGCGCGACTGTTGATGTTGTGTTGTGCACGTTTTTGTTGTTGTTTCGGCATCCCGCGTCTCTCGTCTGGGTCTGTTTTTGTGTCTCTCTCTCTCGCTCGTATCTCTGTTGTTGTCTACAGTTCCATCACTGACCGCGACGCGCGCCGCTATTATCATCCGTCCGCATGCGCACACAAATCGCTGCAGCGTCCCGCATTGTATGGCGGCGACGGGCGTTTTTTTCACAGCTGGATCTTCTTGATTGTTTATGGACGTTGGATGGTTGTAATACAGCGTCTGGACGCACAGAGACAAACAAACAAACGATTCGATGTGTTGTTGTTGTTGTTGGTTGTTGTTGTTCGGTTGTGTTTATTCGTGTGTGTTTATTCTTGTTGTTAACGTTGCGAGCTGTGGTCGATCCACCCATGAGCGTGTATATATGCTGAAACGGCGGTGGCAGTGCTGGTCTGAAGACAGTCTGTTATAATACAACAGTGTTGCACTGCACACAGTCGCAAACAAACACACTGGCACAGATACGCTAACACACACACAATGCGGAAAACATCTGGATCGGTTGTTGGTTGTTGTTGTCGCGATTCGACGCCGCACTACGGAAAAGCGCCAAAAGCGGGCCTGGCACTCAATGATTGTTTTTTTCTGGCCGTCTTTGCCGTTTACGCAGACTGTAAGATCTGTCTGTGGTAATAATTGGTAAAACACCTTCGGCGGTTCTGCCTGGTGTCCGACACGCTGACTAGCCGGGTGGCATAGCGGTATGCGCGTCTACCTGGCGAAACCACAAAAACAGCGAACTGCACGTATTTCATAACGCGAAGACGTCCGGATGGGCTGGTGCACCTCAGCCCGTCGGGATCGGTTGATTGTTTTTTTCACAGTGCAAGGAGTGGACAAAACAGTGGCGAAACAGGATGGAACTTTCCGCAGCCACATGCAACTTGAACAACAACGCATTATTCGATGAGCGGCAGATAGCGACATGATAAAAAAGTGTTATCAAACGAAACGCAAGCGTGTTTGGACAATCTGGGCTGACAAATGACCGAAGAACGAGAAAAAAAACAACAATAGATATTCTCAGCGCCAACTCAGTACAGTCCACACGGCAACAAAAAACAGCATACATGTGGGTTTGCTTTCTATTGGCTTTTGTCGCTGAAGTTGAGACCAGAAGAAAAAACGACAGAAAATAAGCGAACAAACACGCACGAGACAGTGCCTTATCTATTTATCTTCGGAGCAACCGGGAGGGGGGGGGGGAGACTGAAGCAAGCGGGCGCACACACGTTTTGCGCCAGACCAGGCTACTTTGAAAGACAGAAAAAAGCAAAGCGCGCGATCAAAAAAGACAGACTCGGTGCTGGGTGTTTGCGTCTGTTTGGCCGGGCGCGAAATACACCGCTTGTGTTTAGTTTCATGCTTGGTGGCCAACCCGTCGTCGCGCGACAAGTAAAAAAAAAACGCACACCAAACTAAGGACAAAAGGGCGTTTTGTGACGCGACACACACACCAAGGCACGCGCACAACACACATCTGTTTTGTCATGTTGTCGCAAGGAGCGCAAGGTGAGACGTGCAATGCGCGATGCGCGCAAGAGATTTTTTTCTGTCTCCGTACGGGCTTGTTTGTCGTTTTTGTCGGATGTTTTGATTTGATTTTTCGTTATGTTGCGCTGACGTTTTTGCGCGCTGCAAAGTTTTTTTTGTTGTGGTTTCGCTTCGCGTCATGCGGTGCTGGGTGCGGGCGGTGGCGGTAGTTCGTAGTTTGAGCGCGAATATTCATGAAGAACAGACTAAAACGGGACATGAAAGAAAACGTTTTGCAACAAAAATATAGTTTTTTTGCTGAAAACCACAATCTACATAATCAACATCAACAGCAGTTGACTAAATCGACAACACAGCATACCAGTGTGTTGTATCTTTGAATCAGCGTGAATCGTTAAGCGGTTTGCTTATCAGGAAGCCACAAAAATACAGCATTACTTGAGATAAACACTGATTACTGTGTCGTGCTCTGGTGCTGAAATAAAAAAGGCCATCATGAGCGTCATTTGAAAACAAAAACAACAAAAAATGTGCAACTCGGAACGAATTTTGGTAAACCACAAAAAAATCCACAAAAAAAACACGTGAAACAGAAATAGAAAGACAGGCGTACCATCGTGGTGCGCTGCAGACAAACTAGGAACAGGAAAAAAACGATAACAATTTGGATGGGTGGGTGGGTGAGCGATATGTTGAAAAAGAGCCAGAACGAGCGGTGTTGGGTGAAAAAAGACGAACAACGCTGATGACCAACCACCCACCTTGTTGGTGGTGGTGTTGTGTCGGTCAGTAAAAACGCTTGTTCGGTAAAACGGTGTTGGGGTGCACCGGCTTTTTTTAAGCTGGGTTTGGGTGGACCAATGGACGTGTCTCTCAGGCCTAATACACTCTCTGCTCTGCTGATATTCTATTGACGGCGTCCATTTCAGTCCATTCATGACCAGTGGGGGGTGGACGGCACAGCGCGGGCAAACACGAAACAGAGACACATCACACACACAAACACACACACACACACACACGCTCGTTTGATGGACACACACGGGGCCTTAGATGGACGCGCGCGGGGGCTCAGCGCCGTCATGTACAGGGTGAGGCGAAAACAACGCGACGCTCCGCTACAGGGTGGTCGAAAAGTTAAAGAATGATTAGTTTTGGTTTGGAGCGTGACAATGAGACGATGTGACAAAGGAATGCGCTGTGTGTCCGTGTGGAGTGGCTCACAGGTTTCAATAACCAAACTTTACTCAACGTTATGGACACGCCGCAGCTCTCAACTGTGCGTCGTCAGAGGGTTTCGCAGATTGCGAGCACACCCTGTGCAGATTTCGGTCTTGTGTGCTGGTTGCCTCCCCCTGGCTGCGTGCGCCCGTAACGATGACGATGATGACGATTATGCATTGTTGATGACGCGAGAGAGCACACCACTGGACAGCACAACAGAGAGTGGGGGCATACAGCAGTGGGAAAGAAGAGGGCGTCGGTTTTTTCGGGTGCTGTTTTTCGTATCTCTGTCTCTTTTTAGCTCACGGCACGGATAATTTCTGCAGAGCGCTGTGTGAACGGGGGGGGGAGCGTAAGGGGTGTATGGAAGGGGGTGCTTGCGCTGGCGCAGTTACCACTGATGTGTTGCTATATGCTGTGCACACGGCAAAATGCATAACACGCCTGTGTACACATGTGTGGATGCGTGTTGTAAGCGCGGTGCTGCGGCGGTAGTTGTTGTTGTTTGTTGCCCCCTTTTTATCCTTACCCAACGCCCTTGGGGAAAGGCATTGTCGCAATTTTTTATTGTCCACCACATGGGCTGCGACGTTGGAAGCAGTTTTTCTGCTTTTGAAGTGGGCGTTGGGCAAGCTGCGCTGGTATGCATGGGCGCGATGTCATTGAGTTCCTCGCCACCGGAACAGCAATCTTGTGAATCAAGAAAGCCGACGTTTATGCTGCCGAACCATTAAGCCCCACGCAACCCGGGGCAGCCGAGTGGTCACGAGCGGATTCGAACCCGGGCCTTCCGATTGGAAGTCCCAAGTGCTATCCACTCAGCCACTCAGCCGGCCGGTGCTGCGGCGGTACGCTCTCTCCAGTGTGTTTGTGCTGCGTACACGTCTGTGTGCACGTTTACATGTGTCCGTTTTCGGTGCTACTACACGTGCGTTCGCTACACACCGTAAACGCGTCTCTGCCTCCGGCTGCATCGTATGTCGCTTTTTCGGACGCGTTGTTGTTGGTTTTGAGGAGATGGAGCAAACACAGCGAGAGAGAGAGATAGGCAGAGACAGAAACAGAGCGGAGCATGGCCCGGCGTTAACACAACACACACAACAGAGGGAGACACAGCAGCTGACCGCCAGAGCGTAGCCCCCCTTCGCCTCTCTGTACACCCCCACTCGCTACACCCAAATTTGCGCACACATTCGGATGACGACGACGACAACACAACGTCATTGGGGTGTGTGCGTATATTGTGATTATGATTATTATTATTCTGTAGCGGCGACCCCACCACCACCGCATTTTCGCTCGGGCGGTAATGGACATTGGACGCCATCTCTATCCGTTGACCAACAACACCGCAACCTCATATATGGACACGGTTGTTGGTTTCGCTTCATTCTCTCTTTCTCTGTCTCTCTCATTCACTCACTCTCTCTCTCTCTCTCTCTGCTGTGTTTTTGTACCGCTGCTTCGGTTGTTGTTGTCGTTGTTGTTGTCGTCCTGTGATGACACAGACCAGCAGGCCAAGCGAGTGAGCGTACCCCATTTCGAATGTATCGCTGAACACAATAACAACAGCAGTGATGCAGTGGACAATCATAAACGCTACGTACATATGTACGCCTTGAAATGTCTCTCTCTCATTCATTCTACCCGGGCTGTATACACCCGGGCGACATAGTGTCGCGCCACGGTAGCCCCTTCCTCCCCCCCCCCCAAAACACCACTACCATTATCCATTTCGGCATTGTCTGTGCAAACAGAATAGACGGCACGGGAAGCGGTGATGATGCGTCTCTCTTCAGCATATGACGGTCAAGAACTGCATGGGGGCGCGGGACGGTGGACACAGGCCGTAAGCGGCAGATGGCAGGTTCGCAGTGTCGTCTCTTGCATGGGAGGGAAGTTTGCAGGTGAAAATGCAGGTTGTTGTTCATTATTATTGCTGCTACTGCGGATGGAAATGGTATCGCACCAAGCCACCGAAATCGGGAGATATTCGTGTCACTGTGCCCTCCTCTCGAGGTGAGCGCATTGGTCCACGTCGCTCAAATGCAGAATAAACAACGAAAACAGCAACCACGTTGATCGGTGGCCGCGAAAATCTTCCAAAAACCATGACTAACCAAAAATGCACCAATATACCTACGCTAGGATAACAACTATTTATTAAGACGCGGATTTCTCCTGCATAGTCGCCTGCATTACCTTCTCAGTGTGTCTCTCTCCATAAATACGCTATCTCGCACGTGCATCTTGGTGTTTCTGGGAGGTTTTTGTGACCAGCGGTGGAACGCGGCGGCTTTTTTTGTTTTCGCTGTTTCACCACTCTGCCCGTATTTGGTTGGACCTTATGCGGTGGTGGTGGTCACATTGTGTGTCCGGTCCGTTGTTGCTGGTTTTGCTTGTCGTTCTCTTCTCTCGGGTGGAATTGTATTGTTATACCACTGGCATGGAATGCATTGAATGGGTATTATGGTCAGCTGCACAACATCAATGGGCGGGGGTCAGCGCGTTTTTTTCGTTCAGTGGTTTGCTGTTGATCTGGAACAGTGCCGGGTTGGCATGATTTTGGGTTGAGCGCTTCTGAACGATATTGAAGAGACAGATGTTTTGGAAATGGTAATGACGGTCACAGGAGTCAGGTGACATTAGCGGCAGCTGTTTATGTTACACAGTCGGTTGACATGGTGGGGACTGCTGATCAGTTTGGTCTACTCCAGTGGCTGATGTGTCGTCGAAAAAATGCTGTGGCGTGAAAATCTACTTTACCCATCAACTGCCGGTTTTGATTTTTGCTAAAACTGTATGGACTACATGAGCATAAACTGACTGTTTTTTGTTAAATTACCGTGAAAACAGAGAACCTGTAACAGTCAAAACATTTTTTAACAAAACCAAGACCACCACAGTAAATTCATTGGCAAAATCAAGTTTTGCGGACAAACCAACCAATCAAGTTTGACGCACATAAAAAATAATTGAAGTGACATAGAATCGACTCTTTTCCAGGTTGCCACATCGGTAGCGGCGCGCGGTCTGGATGTGACGACGTTGATTTTGGTTGTCAGTTACGACTGTCCAAATCACTATGAGGATTACGTGCATCGCGTTGGGTGAAGTTTGTTTTTTTGGAAAAAATACTGAAAACATTGAACTGATGGTTGTACAACACGTTCTGGGTCTAATATTGGATCAGTTGCTAGCAAACTCGCTAACACAATTTAGCCATAGCCATGTGTGCTTGTCTGCCTGTGTGTTTGTTTGTGACTGGCGAGAAGCTCAAAAATACGCTCACCACCATTGAGCACCATTCAGCGGCCATTCATTGAAGTTGTGTTTTTTTGGTGATAGACAAAAAAATCAGGAGTTATATGCGTAGTTAAAATTCCATGTTCAGTTGCTAGTTTTATGTTCAGTCAGTATTCATTTGTTTTTGGTTGGATGAGTTGCAGAAAAATTTGCGGTGTGTTTTTTTACAAATTTCATTTTTTACAGGCTAACCAACAAAGTAGGCGAGTGACCCTCGGGACGCTTCGTTGTGTGGTTTTTTCGTCCGCAGTGATTTTTTATTTTTTATTTTGTCTGTTTACTTGTGAAACCTGATCAGTTTGCTGATTACGGTTTCTTTTTTCGATTATCTTGATGGTATCATTGTTGTTTTCAGATTCAGTTTTTGCTGTTGCGCTTCATTTCTGATTTTTGCAATGGTGTTATGAAAAATGTTGAATAAACAGCGTGTTGATGTCATACGGAAGTTGCTTTGTCGTTTCATTGGTATTTATCATCAGTCAGTTTTGACACAAAATGGCTGAGTATTTTTCCTTTTTTTCAATGTTTTTATGGATAATATAGTTTTTCAGTTTTCATGAACTCCTACTCGTAAGTTATACCACACCACGGTATATTGCACAGGAACAAACAAACGCACAGGCACGCGAACACACGCGCTGCTGCAATGTGGTGTGCCGGTGTGTTTGTTTCGGCATCATGTAACCGAGTGCACTGTCTCCACACCAAAACTTTTCCCACAATGACCGGTTCCACGTTTCAGACAGATCCAATTCAACAAAAAAAACCCACCCCGGCCTCGAATCATGATCATGGACGTAGAGGCGGCCGGAGTTGCTCCCCTCGGTGGTACCCCACCGGGCGCTGGCGGTGGTGCCCCACCGAACTCGCCGTCCGGCCTGCAATCGGCACGGTCGATCGATGTCGACGAACATTGCAGGGTGTTGATGTTGGTCAGACTGTTGACTGCGGGCAATGTTGAGCAACAACAACAGACGGTGGGCGCGTTCACGCATTTGGTGGAGCGGTTGAGGCGGATCGATTGTATTGCTGGTTAGTGGTGAAGCCATTCGCGTAAATGCCCGTTCTTACTGACGTGCAGTCGAACTCGAAGTTATAGGAAAGGGAATCAGCTGACTGGTTGGTGATCACGTGCATGCATGCTTTCTGTGCAAACCAAACTCCGCCCACACAGCAATGCCTGCACGGAAAGCATGCATCACGTGATCACCAACGACAACGCGCTGATTCCCCATAATTTAGAGTTCGACTGCATGCCAATCAAACTTGAAACTTGAACACTTCGAATTGAAAGCCAAGCGACGAATTATCTACTGAGCCGCAGAAACGCAGGCAAGCAGTCGATGATGAACGAATATTTTAGGCAATGTTTTTAACCCTGAAAAGCGCACAGAGAACGCCGTCAAGTCGGGAACTTATCGAGTTTTTCTGTTATTGAGCACCTTTACACCCTCGGCATGGGACTCGATCCCCCGACACGGCATTGACACAAGAGTCTAACGTGCTACCACCAAGGTTGCTTGGTTGGTTGGGTTTCGTCATTCAACAACCGAATGTTGTGCCCCTATTCCAGTCTCCGACTCCTCCGACCGCTGCATCTATCCGGACTTCCTAACCGCCTATCAACAATCGGACGCAGCGTGGGGCTGCCTACAGGCACATCGACGACCGCTCGGTCTGATCTGCGTGGCGTTCGTTAGGACGCCTTCGAATTCGGACAGCGAAAACGCGACGGACGATGGACAGAATGGTCAGCAGAATGGATGGGCTGTGCTCTTGATTGGCTGTTTTTGATTTTGCTACAGCTTTTTGGCCCGCCAATCAGCAATTCAAATGCACCAATCAGTGCGTATGCCAACACTGTCGCGACAAAATCACTGGAATATAAGACTTCTGAACTGGACATTTTGTTGTTGTGGTGACCGATGAAATGTGAAATGTCTCGGCATCGATTTAAAGCTTGATCTACCTAAATGAACTCTAAATTATCGACAATCAGCCGATTGGTTGGTGATCACGTGATGCATGCTTTCTAGGCAGCACAGACTCCGCCACCACAGCAACGCATGCACAGAAAGCATGCATCACGTGATCACCAACCAATCAGCTGATTCCCGATAATTTAGAGTACGACTGTGCGGCGACTTTCCAGCCTGGAAGTCTACCAAGTCTGTAGGTCCGTGTTTCCCGGTGACTTCCAGTTGCTACCTGCAACATAAACATACAGCCCGGTAGTTACCGACAGCTGTGCGGTGCCTCTAAGTTTTCTTGACAGCTGCTTCACCTATTTCCAGCCAGCAGTCCAACCTCGCTATCGCGTATCGTCGACCAGTACGAAACGCTACGCCGCGAATGGAACGCCTACGTACTGGACGCACGCTGCGTGCTGATTGGCTACACCACCGACGATCAACCAATCAGCACGCCGCAAGCGCTCCGCTATCCGGACGTCGCGACGTCGGCCAATCAACTCGAACTGGACATTCGCGAGTTTTTGAAGGCGATCTTCTGGGTGCTGGAGAAGAAGCGCATGGATCTGTCGTTCGAGCGATTAGACACGCCACCCTGTCCGGTGCTGCCGATGGAGGAGAAGTACAGGGTGGGCGTCGAGAACAGGAGCAGCAAGTGAGCGAGGGGTGTTTTGTGGTTGTTGGGGTTTTTTATTGTTGGTGATTTTGGCTGCCTTTGAAGCCCGTTCATACTGACGTTTGCGTATACGGCACGTCTTGTCAGGTCTCGTGTTTCAGCATTCAAATCCATACTACCGTCCATGGAGACGTGTGAGATCTCTGACCTGACGTACGTCAGCAAACGTCAGAACTGGCATTTAGTTCAAAGTCGCTTTTTTTGTGCTGCTCTATCTGTCACGTCCTGATTCTCAGTTAAACACTTGTTTGATGTCTTCAGAAGCACTAGAACGTTTTAGTTCGGCGTCTAACCGTTTGTTAAAATCAGTCTGAACTAATCTCCATAGCAGCAACACCAAAAAGCGCGCAATACATTAAAAAAAAACAACGTGGACCGTTTCTCTAGTAACCCAAGCTATCTGAAGCGGCTGTGCATCAGGCGTCAGGCTTAGCTGTAGGGTTCAGAGGTAACGTGACAGTGCGTTCGACTCCACCCAGAATGTACCGTCGCAAGTGCATCGGCCGTTGTCGCAAGCAAGTGGCCGACTACGCGCTGATGACCGGCATGGCAGCGCCGGCGCTCGACGCCTATGGTGCTGCGATCGAGTTGCTACGGGATGCGAAGGACTTGCTGTGGTTGGCTGGTTGGTTAGGGGGGAGGAGTTCGGTTGGGTGTTCCGGTTTTTGTGGTTGCTGGTCTGGACTGGACACCGGCCCCGCCTCTGCATCCCATCTGATCGTCAGATGAGAAAGTGCGGCTGTGGAACGCCGCCGACACATGGTCTACGCTTCATTGACAAGCATTTTTTGGTTGTCTGAAATCTCTGATGCCAAAAAAACAAGTTTTTTACTCGGGAAAAATTATCTTTCCGGTAAAAAGTTTTTCAGAGGCCTACGAAGGCTTGGCATTTTTGGCATATAATTGGCATTTTTTTAAATCTTTTTCCCTGGCTTACCCTTCTTCTGCATGTGATGTTGGTCAGGCCGAAGTGCGGAGAACCATTATGCAAATTGGCTGATTACTCTGAAAGTTTTCAACACCAAGGAAAGGCCAAAAAATCCTCGAAAACACTTTCCCAATCCTGAAATCAATCATCCATTCACCCCGCACACTTTCCATTCCCTGCAGCCGCCTACGAGGGCTGGGCGTGTGCGGCGATGGCCTGCAAATATCGCACTGCGATGTGGCGTCGCAGGAGTTCGCTGATTCGTGTGCCGACGTTCGGCTGTCGCTCATTGGCCGGCACTGTGGCGAACAGCCAATCAGCGTCGGCGTCGCAGGTACGCGTGGAAACACTGGGATTTTTATGGCTTTCGATGTGCACTGGGTGTGTGCTTTGGTCGTTTTTTGTTTCTGCTCACGTTTACCAGAAATGATTGAAACACAGTGTTTCTATATCAACTGCAATTGGCTGATTGGCTGGTGACCAGCACAGTTGATGCTTGTATTCAGCTCAGGTCTGGACTCCGCCTCCACAGCAATGTGGCTGAACAGAATACATGCATCGCATGTGCATCCAACCAATCAGCTGATGATTTATTAATGTACAGGCAAACTCTAAATTATAGGGAATCATGCGGATGCGCGAGCGAGCGCCAGCGAGCGGACAGCGCATCACGCATAATATGAGCCGTTATCCCCTCGCGCGCTTTTTTCAAATTTGCTCGCTGCGTCCTGCGAGCATAGTATAAGCCACAAACTTGGTTCCGTGCACACGAAACGAACACCCAAAGTTGTGCTTGACCGCGAAATTTTTTATCCGACTACTTTTCAACGCTGTAACACGAAAAACCTATCTGAAAACAGTGTTAAATCTTTCCCTTTTTCCTTTTTTTTCAGGTATGTAATCAAATGTGTTCGCCCTTTCAATTTTGCCTGCGACACTTTCACAGTCGAACAAAAATGTTCCCTGGGGTAATTCCACCCGGAGATTTGAAAATTGGGTTAATTTTTACCCCGACCCATTTTTGGGAAAAATTGGGCATTTTTAATTGTTCGGAGGGTTTTCACCTGGTTTTAAGTGTTCGCCCTTTCAATTTTTAGCTGGGACACTTTCACAGTTGAACAAAATGTTTCCTAGGGTAATTTCATCCGTATTTTTTGAAAATTTATTAATTTTTTTGCCCGGGCACTTTTTTGAGTCAAAATTGTGATTCTGTGAAAGTTCGTAGCATTTTGACTGGGTATCAGTTTTTCACTCTTACAAATTTTGTCTGAGCTGCGAAAAATAGTAGGAAAAAGGTCTAGTCCGTAGTAATTCAATGCGCTGATCACGGATTTTGGGTTAGTTTTCTTACGTGAGCAACTCTAGATGCTGAATTGTGACGATTTCGGGCGAATCGGCCGTCGAAATTGGCGAAATCGGTCCAGAAACGAAAAACAAGAAAAGATTGTTTTCCAGGGTAATTCAATGCGCTGATCACGGATTTTGGGTTAGTTTTCTTACGTGAGCAACTCTAGATACCGAATCGTGACGATTTCGGGCGAATCGGCCGTCGAAATTGGCGAAATCGGTCCAGAAACGAAAAACAAGAAAAGGGTGTTTTCCAGGGTAATTCAAGAGCTGATACGGATTTGGGTTAGTTTTCTTACGTGAGCAACTCTAGATACTGAATCGTGACGATTTCGGGCGAATCGGCCGTGGAAATTGGCGAAATCGGTCCAGAAACGAAAAATAAGAAAAGGATGTTTTCCAGGGTAATTCAATGCGCTGATCACGGATTTTGTGTTAGTTTTTTTATGTGAGCAACTCTAGATGCTGAATCGTGACGATTTCGGGCGAATCGGCCGTGGAAATTGGCGAAATTGGTCCAGAATTGAAAAACAAAAAAACGGTGTTTTCCATGGTAATTAAATACACTGATCACGGATTTTGTGATAGTTTTTTTCATGTGAGCAACTCTAGATACCGAATCGTGACGATTTCGGGCGAATCGGCCGTGGAATTTAGTAAAACCGGTCCAGAAATGAAAAACAAGAAGTCGGTGTTTTCTATGGTAATTCATTGCGCCGATCACGGCTTTTGGGTCAGTTTTCTTATGTGAGCAATTTCTAGGTGCTGAATCGTGACGATTTTGGGCGAATCGGCCGTAGAAATAGCATAGACGAAATTGGCCTAAAAACGAAAAATGAAAAACCTGAGTTGTGTGCCCAACGTATTGTGATTTTGGTCCGACCTTCGGGGCTTATGTAAAAGTCAGAAATTATCTAAAAATGCGGGAGACGCAAAAAAGGAGGAATATGGCCTTGTGTAAGCAGTGAAAGACTTGGCTCGACAACCTTTTCAAGTCTCTGATGTGGTACACACGGATACAAGTACAAAGAGTCAATTTTTGCGCCGCGTTTGTTTGTTTTTTTGAAGCACGCCCCCCACCGATTCCGGAAACCCGAAGGTACCAAACTTCGGTGGGATTGGGGAATGGACGGCTCACCATCCCGTGGAACCAATACCCTCGCCACGTGAGGGGACAGCCTCTAAGCCCCGCTCTGTCCTGACATAAGAGTCAATTTTTGCGCCGTTTATTTTTATTTAGGTTGCAAGTGGCAACCCTCGTACATTGTAGACAAATGAAACTTTCACATTTGCCTTTTTCTAGCATTTAGCGACCTCTAAAACCACTAAAATAACGATCAGACTTTAGATCGCTGACACTGGTTTGCACAAAGTGTATCGCAGAGGCATTGGGAACGCAAGGTCACCTTCTGTGGCAATGACTCACCGGTTTATCCTGGCACAAGAGTTTGGTAAAAAGGGTGAAAATCAACGGAAGACAACACTTTTTGCACTGGTGCTGCTGTATGCACAGCGGTGCGTACGTTAGCAACAACGATAAAGCTACATGCAGCAATGTTTTGCAATCTCTGATGTTTCTGTTTTTTGCACAGAATTTACAGTATAGCCGATTAAACATGGCAGCTTTTTTCAGGGTGCAAGGAGCGCGCGAATTTTGAATAAAAGAAAAAGAAGTTCAGAAACCAAATTGTATGCCAAATTTGACGCGTTTTTTAAGCTAATGGATTATCCGTATTATTCTGTTCATTCTTTCTCCCTTGCATACATGATTGGAAATTATGTTGGCATTTTTGAAAAAGACAACTCCTAGTCAGCGACTAATCCCGCCTTGACGGACTGCCTCATTTATTCGGCCATGCTGTTCAGAATTTCGCACATGATGTGATTTTAGACTAAACTGAAGAGGACAATTGAAAAATATCTAGATAACTTCAAAATTTTTACGCTTTTCAACAAGCTTGTAAACAACAAACGCGGCGCAAAAATATGACTCTTATGTACTTGTATCCGTGTGTACCACATCAGAGACTTGAAAAGGTTGTCGAGCCAAGTCTTTCACTGCTTACACAAGGCCATATTCCTCCTTTTATATGCGTCTCCCGCATTTTTAGATAATCAGCTCATTGGTTGGTGGTAACGTGATTACATGTTTTCTGTGCAGGCACGGCTGGGAGGGGGGGGGGCGGAGTTTGGTTTGCACAGAAAGCATGCATACCGTAATCACCAGCGAATCAGCTGATTCCCTATAATTTCGAATTCGACTGTGTCCCTAAAATCGCAGGCGCCCGTAGCGACCGCCGGCGGCGGCGCGTCCACGATGAATCTGAACGTGCCGAAGGGACACGCGCATTCGAGCTCGGTCGGGTCGCATCGCCAATTGACGCAGCTTGCTGCTGATGCTGAACAGTCGACGTCGTCGTTGTGTGCGTTGGGGTTTTGTTGGTGGAGACAGTCGATGGGCTGTCAGCTGATTGACTGGTGATCACGTGATGCTCAGCGCTGATTGGCTGGTGGCTGGTGAATCACGTGACGCTCAGCGCTGATTGGCTGGTGATCACGTGATGCTTTCTGAGCGGGCGTTGCTGTACAGGTGGAGTCTCTGTCACGTGTGGACCAACCAATCAGCTGATATTGGTGCAAGCCACCCCATTTCGATGTGTCAGATGCTGATTGGGCGCATCGAGCATGTTGAGCCAATCAATGAGAAGCACCCAATTCCTAAACAGCCAATCAGCTGATTACCTATGATTTACGGATTGCCTGTATTCTAAAAAATTTTCAGTGAAATCAGGCGGCAGCGACATGAGCACCCCACTGCTGCCAGCGAATTCTGCGCACAATCTCAGTTCGGCTGATATCATCGAAAGATTCCGACTCGCCTTGGAGAATTATGAGCGGGTATGGAGCGAGTTGCTGAATTTTTCTTCCTATTCGAACTCTAAATTATAGCGAATCAGCGCAGAAATTGCTGTAATAGCGGAGTCGGTTTCGCAAAGAAAGTGTGCATATCACGTGATCACGCAACCAATCAGCTGATTCGCTATAATTTAGAGTTCGATTGATAATATTTTTTTTCAAAATTTCAAGTTTTTTGTTTCACGCAAATTTTCTTATCTTGTCCCAATTCTCAGTTCTCATTCGCCGCGTTGGTGGAATATGAATGCGTCATAAAAGCAGCGTCGCTCTTCCGACATGAGCGCGTGAGTTTTTTTCATGGATTTTGATTCGTGGACTTTTGTGGTTTGGTTGTGAATTGATCGAAAACTTTCTTTGAACTTCACAACAGTAGCCGAACTTACAACGTAGAACGTTTGTTTATCAAAACTTTTTCGATTCCATGTTTTGCAGCTTTCCGGGAGTTGAAATTGTTGAAAATTTGAAATTGTCCGTGGAATTATAGTTTAGCAAGATTATCTTCTGTACTGCTATTGCTTGACCACCAACCAATGACTGAAAGTACAACAACGATTCATCTTTTCAGCATTCCAATCTAAAAATGACAGATTTTGCAAAAAAAACGATGCTAAACTTGTGTAAAAAGAAGCGAAAAGACAAAAAATAAATAAACAGAAAGCTTTTTCGAGCGTTTTTGCAGCAATTCTGCGAGATGGAGCTGTTCCTACGCGAGCGCAGTGGAAAATATCTCGACGACAATTTCACACTGTTCGACCTTAAACGAAAGGTTGGACATTATTTTCAATATTGCAACGTGATTGATCGATGGACTGTCAGGCGAACTGAATGGTGGACGCTTGTCTATTTAGAATCTTCATTTCAAAACTGATCTACACGACATGCTGCATCAGAGATTCTAATGCAGTATGTAGACCAGTTTTGAAATGACGATTCTATTGCGAAATTGCGGTGTCATATCGAGCTGAGAACCGTGGTGAAGCCATGAATGGGGTGATGAAATGGGGCTTCCAGGCGAGGATGACCTTACTAATGTGGCAAGGGCTGATTTGTTAACATGAAGGCGTCGAGTAGGGCGGGCTCCCAACGAGTTTACAGTCCAACGCGCTACCACCAGGCCACGAGGGTTACCTAAACGCTCGCTCGAACGCTGGTGCCGGTGCACTGCAGCCTAACTGTACACGCTCAAGCAATTTGAATAAAAAATTTTTTTTAAATACAAACTTCAGGCGCTCACGTGTCGCCAATTGGCCGCGATTTTCGCCGACATCGGTTTCCACCGCAAAAGCGCCTTTTATCTCCGCCTCTCCGTGCTGTTTCAATTGAACGTCTCTGGTGCGGACCCGAAATATCAACGGCCGGAAGTCGAGTTTCGAGCGGTGAGTGTGAGAGTGGTCGCAGTGTTGGTGGTTTGGGAGATCTGAGTGAGAGAGAACATATGTGGACATACAGTCTTTAACATATCCAACTATTGCGGATGTATTCAAACGTGTCCGGACTAAAATGACGTCGTTTGCTTTAAAATCGCCCGTTTGTCAAAGTGCAGGCACTAAAATGTCAGTTTGGTGTGACTGATTCGACATTCACCATTTGTTTACGGGAAGAAATCGGCTAAACGGAACGTCTCGTTTACTGTGAACAACCAGTGCATGTTTGGCGGCACATGACGTCATTTCAGTGGGACAGTTTGAAAAAATAGGTCACTCTGTGCATGAATTGGTGTGGAGGCGGAGTTTAGTTTACATAGAGTCCATGCATCACGTTGATTTTTTTATTGTGCCAGGTCTACCCGGTGCTTTATTCATCGCTCGAGGGTTTTGGTGTGCTGCACAATTTCAGTGATCGAAAACGAGAATGCAAAGGTAAAGTCTATCTGTTGTAAGCTGGTTTGATTGGCACCATATGAGAACGTCCTGGCACACACGCATCCAGATAAACAAAAAATTTGATTGATTGTTTGAATTTTAAAGTGTGAATATGTGAAAATCGTTTCACTCATTGAATTTGTTCAAGCAGTTCTTTAAATGGCTAACGCGAGCTTTCTCACTGCTGCGTTCAGTATATTTCCTGCTACAATTCCACAATTTCAATCCCAAAAAACCATTTTACAATCACTGTCCAGTGCCATTCGGCCAAATTCGCGCCACTGGCTGGACCGCGGTGCACGCGCGCGCTCTCCAGGAAATGGTGGCCACGGCGGAAAAAGCCGGCTTCATCGATGCCGCAATTCGGTTGGTGTAAAGTATGCCCGTTAGAACCTGTCACTTCTTTGTTCACTCTTTTTGCTTGTCCTTTCAGGCATCCCTGTCACGTTTTCCTTGTCGTTTCAAGCATTTTTTACTTTTTCTTGTCTTTTCAGGCATTCCTGTCACGTTTTCCTTGTCGTTTCAGGCATCTCTGCAACTTTGTCCTTGTCCTTTCAGACATCCCTGTCACTTTTTTCATGTCGTTTCAGGCATTTTTTACCTTTTTCTTGTCGTTTCAGGCATTTTTTACTTTTTTCTTGTTTTTTCAGACATCCCATTCACTTTTTCCTTGTCCTTTCAGGCATCCCATTCACTTTTCCCTTGTCCTTTCAGGCATCTCTGTTTCCTGCTACAGTGCTACGTGCATTCCCTGGACACACCGATGGTCCACAGTCTGTGCGCGCAACTCTCTGAGCTTTGTGAACGGCGGGGTAACGGTGGTACCCCGCAGCCGCACGCCACGCACACGCATCTGCGTCTGCCGCCGCCTTATGAGCACATCATACTGCCGCCGGTGGCGATGACGCGGTTCCCCACTGTGACGTAAGTGCGGTTTCTGTAGTGGTTGTTTTGGAACTGAACGCTGATTGGCTGCATTTTTTTTAATCGAACATGGTGATTGGCTGTGCGGTGGTACCCCGCACGCCACGCATATGCGTCAACCGCCGCCCGGACAGCAGATTGTATTTTTGAGGAAAACATCTTTTTTTCTTCGTATATCTGATGTGCTACTCAGAAAAACGGACTTAACTGGCAATACTTGTGGGTTGTGGTATCGCCAGCAGTAATTTCGTCCTTCCTTCGTCGCAGCTCATTCGAACTGCTTCCATTGGCGGATCACCTAAGTGCTGCCGCCGTGAGCACGCGCAAGCGTAGCGACGCAATCTTCATCTACACGCCCTACAGTAGGACGCAAGTCGACAAAACTGGTACGGTCGGTTTTTTTCGGATTTTTGATTTTACTTTGGAATTTTGTTCATGATTGTGTGTGGTGGCTCTTTGAACGTAAACAGACAGACAGTAAGTAAAGCGTAAACGGGTTGTTGTTGGGGATTTTAGGCGATGTTTCTAGCCGGGGCTAATCCAGAAAAGCGTACAGAACGCCGTCGAGTAGGGCGCCCATCGAGTTTTCTCTGTCATTCAGTGCCTGTCATTCACACCACTCGGCGGGGCTCGATCCCCCCGAACGCACAGACAACGAGTCTAACGCGCTACCACCAGGCCACGAGCGGTGACAGTCGTGTTGAGACCGAT
Organism: Theristus sp. LFF4_11; assembly: GCA_030248135.1. Taxonomy (NCBI): domain Eukaryota; kingdom Metazoa; phylum Nematoda; class Chromadorea; order Monhysterida; family Xyalidae; genus Theristus; species Theristus sp. LFF4_11. Next base: position 45,700 of record JASANC010002498.1, on the reverse strand, counting down.
TTCGATAGATACCGTATCGTATTCCTGTCAACAACTTTTGCCATTGAACTGTTTTAGTTGGTGACTACTGTAATATGGCTGTCATTTTTTTCAGTGAAATGGATGTCCGAGTGTGCGTGCACGGTTCGATTGACTCTCCGTAATCCACTGCCATTCCAGTTTCATGTGCATAATTTGGTGAGCAAAAAAACGCTTTTTGCAATGGCGGTTCTTTTTCTTTTGCTGTTATTAGTTCAAGATCGGTGTCTCTAGTTTCATCAACTTTTGATCGCATTTAGAAGAACGAATAGGTTTGGTTTTTGGTTAAACCTGACATTTTTTCGCGGAACACAGAGCGGGTGCGAAACTTGGAGTCACAGTTAGAAGAACGAATGTATCGGGTTTGGTTGAAATACAAACAACCGATTTGTGGCTAAATATCGTTTCTTGCCAACTCCGTCCCCGTTCTCTCATTTTTCCCTTGCTCTCTTTGTGCGATGGAAAGTGGCAGCTCCAGACTAACACACTTCATGTTCGACCATATAGGGGCATTCATGAAGCAGTATTTAGTGACCGCGTAGCTACAGCTGTGCGTCACTAAATAGGGCTTCATGAATGCGCCTTAAGTCATTCTTTTCAACAACTGCAGCGCCTCGAAACCTCGGGCGTGCCATTCCGCACCACTCCCGTCAGCGTTGTTCTGCCGCCGATGCCGCATGAGCCGATATCGGTCGAGTTGACGGGAACGCCGGTGCAGTCCGGACAGTTGAACATTCTTGGTGTGGCGGTGGTTTTTTGCGCAGAAATTGTGTTTTATCAAAACCTCCCGGAAACAAGAATATTAGCGAAACATGTTTTGTACTGCGAAACAAACAGCGAACTTCAGTACTGCATACGCTCGCAAAACACCGGGTCCCTTTTTGGCTTTATTGCACGGGATAACTGATTTTGTGCGATTCTGCTCTCTAGGTTTGCTGATGTTTTACCCAGACTATAAGATTTGTCTGTAGTAAGTTGGCACATCCGTCGGTGATCAATGTGAGTTTCTTAATAAAATGTAGCAGTGGGTGGCGGTTGAAGTCATTGAAAGCGATTTTATTGGGGTGGGCCGGTCATGGGTGGACCGGAAATAACGGGACGCAAATGAACGCACGCCCATCCGTCTGGTGTCCATCGCACTGACGAGCCAGGGGGCACCGCGGTATGCGTCTATGTATTCTTTCCAATTTCCAGGTTACAGCTGTATGTTCATTGCGATTCGGAACTTTTGTCGCGTCCGTGATTTGGAGCTGTCGATTTCGGACAAAACGTCCGCTGAGCATTCCTGGGACACCGACAATGACGCCACGGACAAAAACGTCGCGAAGAGCAGCAATCAATCGATCACGGTTCTACCGGCGTTGCCGCTGTTGAAAATGGAGATCGTCGAATTGCCCCGCACTGGTGAGAACACCGGAATTGTGACAGAAGGCGAAGAAAGTTCAGCAGCGAGTGCAGAAAAATCGACGAGCGAGGGAGACGCTTTGATATCATCAGCCGAAACGCAAGAGTCAGCCAGTGCAGAGGTGCAAGCGCTGCATGAAGTGACGATTTACTCTGGGCAGACGTTAGTAGTGTTTTTTATTGCTGTTTTTTTCGGCTGGAATTGATTTGTGTGAATTATTTTCTTTGGTTTTTGCACTGAAGACGGTAGGTATCCTGCTCGTTGTTACGCAAAACATCACTGTTCGATTGTGCAGTGTGCGACATGACTTGGCAAAATGCATGGTCTTTAGAAAGACAACCCGGTACCATTACCAAAATTAATTGAATCTTCGAGTTTATACGGGTGGAGGCTGCGTTTGCACGCACAGAATGCGTGCATCAACTGCACGTGTGTGCAGCCAACCAATCAGCTAGTAGTTGTATATATTAGCCAGATGCAGCGTATTTTGTGTGGTTTCCCCCTGTCACAGGTTCGACCACACGCTCCGTCTCACCAACACCAGTCTGACAGACTCAATCAGCTCAATTCGAATCACATGTCAGCAGCCTCGCGTAGCCGCCGGCAGGGCGTTGATTGAGTTTTGCGACGACGATGGACTGAAGAAGGGGCAAGACGAGCAGACGCAAGTGGAGTATTCCATTTATCCGACCGTCAGCGCATCGGCGTCGAAGTCGCGCGCCACCTGGGCGACGGAGGAGGGTTTGTGCAGTTTTTGGGTTTTCATTTTGTGTGTCCCTTGAGCAAAGAGAAGAGGCCTCGAGCTCTGCCCTGGGCACACCCACCCTGTATCGATTTCGACGGCTTCATGCACCGTACAAATCGCTGATTGTTTCAGGAGGTTCGTTGATTGGTCGTTTCAGAAATGATACACAGCCAATCATCGGGCGTTATTGTTGCAGACAAAAGAAAAAAATGCATTTTCAGATCTGGCCGCCTGCTCCGAGCGCAGCGTAAAGTTCACACTGTTCGGTCTTGACCCGATCACGACGACAGACGGCGGTGGTGGCAGTGCTCACATGACCGTAAGTCCAGTTTTACAGTAAGCTGATTTCGGTCACCATACATGAGTTTAGTTGAGCGCTTGGTTCACTTTAAAGTCGCCGTATACATGTCATGTGGTATGATGTTGCACGATCACAAACAAACACACCGGCACACACAAACCACGCGTCTGTGTTTGCGTGCCAGTGTGTTTGTTTGCCGACTGTACGACGACGTCACGTCACAGCATGAACTTTTTGGACCAGGACAATATGACATCACTTTAGTCGGACAGGTTATGATAAGTTAACCTTACAGCACCAACAACAGCCCTCGAACACCTCAACGAGTTCACTACCAGCGAAGTCATCAACACAACATCAGCGTACTGCCAGTGCGTTATCGGCGCACACCGTCGAGAGTGGGGCGGCGCCGGCCTCTACGGACCTGATACCGTATACTGGGGTGAGTCTCGGCTTTTGTCAGAGAAAATGTGTTTCTCAATTCGCCCGCATAAAACTTTTGATTTATGTTCATCAAGTTGCTTATTAGTTGTGAACGTGTCACCAACGATAACTTCTCGGAGCAATTCAGTTCAATCTCAGTTTCGACAAGTATTGTTTTTGCTGATTCGTGACTGATGATCGTATCTGTGCAGGAAAATGCACGTTCTGTGGACGAGGATTTCACCAGTCAGTATCGAAATTCATTCACTTTTTTGTGTCTATATGACGGTATCTTGAAACACGACAAGTACTTTCCTAGTGACGAAAAATAGGTCCAATAAATGCTGTTTCGCGGCACTCACCATGCATGGATCACTTTAGTGATGAATCAACAATCACTATTGTTGATTTTGCAGCGAGTAATGTCGGCAACGATGAACGTCAACTATCGATCTACAGTGGACGACGTGTTGTACGAGCGAAAGGCGACGTTGCCTTTGAGTGTTACTGTGGTGCCTGGTGAGGGCGGAGCGAATATATTGATTTCAAATTTCTGGTTTTCTTTCAAAACGAACACATTGATTGGCAATCCGCTGCGTGCGCAGCTTTGCTCGTTTGGGATTGGACTCTATACAGTCTATTTCATAATCATTTGCAATCGGCCGATTGGCTGGTGCACACCGTGTGATGCATGCATTCTTTGCAGGCATTGCTTTGGAGGCGGTGTTCAGGACTCAATAGCAGTGCATGCATCATACGTCACCATCGTGTGACCTGGTGGTAGCGCGTTAGACTATTTTCTGTGCGGTCGCGGAATCGAGACCCGCCTAGGGCTATAGGCACTTAAGGCTCGTGTACTATTCCGGCCCGGGAAATTCCGGCCGATAGAATTCCGGCCCGCTCATTCCGGCCCGAAGAATTCCGGCCCGAAGAATTCCGGCCCGGAGAATTCCGGCCCGGAGAATTTTCGCCAGCAAGAACAATATTAAACCACACGAAGTGATTTTTGGTAAATAAATTCTTTTAAGTGATTTTTATTTTTGTTTAGAACTTGCTTGCAGTGACTTGTTGTAGGTTCCTAATCCTAAGCCAAGCCTTTTTGATATGGTAAAAGGGTCACAAATCCTGTTCATGATAAAAAATTTAAAAATTTAGTTGTAGTTTCATTTTTTCCAAAAGGTTTCACTTTCCAAAAAAGCAAACAGAACGAACATCATTGAAAATACACTATAACATGTGAACATCGATATTTTTATTTTATTATTTCATTACCAAAATCACTTCGTGTGGTTTAATATTGTTCGTGCTGGCAAAAATTCTCCGGGCCGGAATTCTCCGGGCCGGAATTCTCCGGGCCGGAATTCTCCGGGCCGGAATTCTTCGGGCCGGAATTCTTCGGGCCGGAATGAGCGGGCCGGAATTCTTCAGGCCGGAATTACCGGGCCGGAATTGTACCCCCCCGGCACTTAATGACAGAGAAAACTGGATAAGCGCCCTACTCGACGGCGTTCTGTACGCTTTTCTTGGCTTTAAACATCGCATAAAATTCCAATAACAACAACACCGCGGTCACCAACCAATCAGCTGATCACTTATGATATAGAAACAGACTGTAACTAAAAAAAACAATAAAAAATAATGAACATAATAAAAACCAACCAACCACTGCCAGCTGTCACGATCGCCGAATGGCACGTGCTGCCAGCCGACTCCGCGGACACCCGGTATCTCGTGCTCGACCTCATCAATCACACTGACTGCGAGGCTGAGGTGCTCATTGACGACGACCGCACGATGGGCGACGAGCTGGAGGAGCAGGCGCACGTGCGCAACATCACGGTGCAGGCGCGCGAACAGTGCAGGTGGGCGAGGAGGGGGGGGGGGTGGTGGGGCTGGTGGGGTGGGGGTAACTGGAAGAAGTGAAGGGATAACTGGAAGAGGTGAAAATAACTGGAACAAGTGAAAATAACTGGAAGAAGTGAAGAAAACTGGAAGAAGTGGGGATAACTGGAAAAGGGAAGATAACTGGAAGAGGTGATGATAACTGGAACAAGTGAAAATAACTGGAAGAAGTGAAGATAACTGGAAATTTAATGAAACAGAAATTGTATGAAATCTCGGCAAATAAAACCGAATGAATGAATTGTGTACGGACGCACGGCCGCAAACAAACACACTGGCACTAGCTAAGATTGTGTGCCTGTATGTTTGTTGCTGTCGTGGTACGATGTAACAGACTGCGGGACTTCTGAAAATATCTACAGCGCCTGAAAACGGAATCCGAGTGATAAAATTCAAAAAAAAACGCTGTATGCCGTCGAGTGGCGTGCCAGTCCAATTGACGTGCACAATGTTGGCGTGCATGCTGATTGGCTCATTCAGTTGGTTCTCGACCAATCAGTGAGCCTATTTCAAATGCAGCCAATCAGCTGCTTGCCCACGGTTCAGAGCTTTACTGTATGACAACACGACAATAATGCCACGTTTTCCCGCCACACAGAGTGCCAATGTTGTTCTCGCTGTGTGCGGTCGAGTGGCGTGCCAGTCCAATTGACGTGCACAATGTCGGCGTCTATGCGGATCGTCAGCAGCAGAAGCAACGGGCCACCGTGCAGGCGCATCTCGCAGAGCACGCACGAATTCGATGGAGCATTGTGCGGTTTTTTGGGGATTGGATATTATCAATTTTTTAGCTTCTGCGACTCAATGGGTTTGGAGACGTGGTAGGAAATTAGTTTCAATCTTTATGTGCATTTCAAAGTCGCTTAAGTGACTCGGCGACCCTATTTAGAAAACGGGATCATTTTAGCAATTTTGAATCCCCGCGTCATGCATGAAATGCTTTACTTACTACCGTAAAGTCTTGCTTATAACTTGAATAAGGTCGATATAAATTTGAAAATCAAAAATTTCTGAAAAAAGTGGAATTTTGTGTGACAACCTTATAAGTCTGAAAAAGTCTTATAAAGCGAAGATCAGGAAGTCCCGCAGAGCCGTATTACAGTACCCGCACCACGTTTACACCACACCTTAGCACGGGTATTATTCTGAATCGAAACTCGTGATGATGTTCTGGAGATGTCACCGTTTCATTCACATTTTAATCTAATCATTATTATCTTTTCGTGCGAAGGAGGCCGAGTGATGTTGAATGGTGTGTGAAAAGCCGCACAGCTGAAAAAATGTTTCGCGCCTGAACGTAATTCGAATATGAAATAAAATAAATTTATTTCGTGAGAAATATTCTGGTTGATTTTTTTCTCAATTTCTTGCACAAATCTGCCGTCATAATACGTTAAGTTTTGCTGATTTCAAATTGCCGCGCAGCCATGAAACATTTTCTCTATCTGTGCGTGCAAACGCATATTGAGTCACGTTTAATAAGAAAGCTAATACTATTGCCAGCCGCTGCTCGCTCTTTCCGGTTGTGTGCCGGTTGGCTCGTTGTTGGCCTCGTGGAAGCTGCTGCGACAGTTGCTGACACCGCCGGTGCAAATGTGTGAGTAGCCCGGTATTTTTTTCGGAGAATACAGAGCTCGCGAAAGAAGAAACAGCGATTGGTGTTGCAAGAAAACAAGAAAAACACGTTGAATAATGTTTGCTGAATGACAGCATAACAAAAGCCACACGTTTCCCATGTCACTTTCACTGTTTTTTTCTTCCAGTGGTGCTGTTCAATGACGAGTCGGTGTTTGGTGTGAACGAACTCAGCGCACGGGTCGGTCAACCGATCGAGATTCAGGTGCAATTGTCCGCTGTTGGTGCGTCGTTTTTTTAATTTGTTTATTTTTTGTTTATTTTTTATTTATTTTTTTGTATTTGGATCCTTTAAAATTATTGTATTTGTGGTGCGTTGGTCTGGTTTTGTCACTGTTTACTCAAATTGACAAAAATGTCATGTCATGTATCGATGCTGTTGAACATTCGGTGCACCGCAGAAACGTCGCGAGAGCAAAAAGTTTTTTTTATTTTTAAAAAACTGCATTTTTTACTGTGGGAAAATTAGAAATTCAGTGCTGGAAGACACTTTTTTACTTTCCAACCTGACATGCTGATTGACTAAATAGGTGAGCTCAACTCAAAAGCATCGGAAAAGGCGAAACTTTTTGTACTCAGGTGGCTACAAGCTGAAAGGTTCGATGCATCTGCAGTGCTTCCAGGATGTCCAGTCGACTTCGGCCGTGGTGAACACGGTTGACTCTGAACGTGAGTTGATTGATTGATTGATTGATTGATTATTGATTCATTGATTGACTGATTGGTTGGTTGATTGGTTGGTTGACTGATTGGTTGATTGATTGATTTGTTGGTTGGCTGATATATTGGTTGATTGATTATTCGGTTTATTGGTTTGTTGATTACTTGGTTGCTAAGTTGATGAGTTGATTGGTTGGTTGATGGGTTTTTTTCAGATGAAGCTGAAATCTTTAAGCCATTCAACGTCCATCTATCATGACAATCAACCAAGCAAAGCGAACAGTATCTAAACAGACAACCATCATCAATCAAAAAACCTTACCGCTCTCTCATACTCCCTCCAACTGCAGCCAGCAACAACACCGTCGACCGCATCGACCACATTCTGCTGATCGGCCCGTCCGAGCACACCGTTCTACTCGGCGTCGACAGTGAAAACGACGAACTGGAGCCGCGCAAAAGTGCGGTCACCACTGAGAGTGACTGCGAGAAACGGGCCACTTCCGCTAATGACCGCCCACCGCGGCCCGTCAGCCCGCCCGCGAATGACGCCCGCCAGTACAAACACCGCTGGACGGGCACGTACCGCGTGTTGTTCCTGCACGAGGGCACTTATCGACTGCGACCGCACGTGCAGTGGGCGCCACGCGAGCTGGAGGGTCTCGACACGATGTTCGTGCCGACGTTGTCGTTCAGTGTGGCGACGAAGAATGCGTGATGCGTGCTTTTTTTATTGGATACCGTCTCTGTTTGTGGAAGCCTGTCACTGTTTTTTTTTGCAGAATACAGAGCACGCGAGAGTTTGAATTGCAGTGAGTGGAACGAATGTATCGCGTTTGGTTGACATCAAAAAACCCGCCCACTTGTTGCGACATATATTTTCTTCCCACTCCGATCCCGTTCCTTCTTCTTTCGGGAGCTCTGTATTCCGTGCCATAAAACGGCAAGTAGAAAAACGTACGGTAACTGTGGAAACTTTTCTGTGTCACAATGCAAGTGAACTGTTTTCTGGTTGACCCGTGTGAGGGTGTGTGGTGAACCACAAAACAAGTCTCCGCAGGATTTACTTATGTCTGAGGGCCTGCTTCGTGGTGTACCATACCCGCGCAACCGTCTGGTTTTAATGACAATTTTACGGTTCTTTGGTTTTGTGTATTTCAGACCGGAAGTTTTTGGTTTTGTCATGAGCTCTCGTATTTTTGTCTAAAAATGTTAGTGTTGGATAATTTCGTTATGTTTTAAAATTATGGCCTTATATTGTTTTTTAACTTCAGTTGTGCTTAAAATTCGCTGTATCCTAGCTTTCTTATGCTTTTTGAGATTCGCTTTTCTGTTCATTGCCAATTCTTGTGATGTTTGTTGTTCTATACGCGAACGTTCAAATTATATATGCCATTACTCACACATTTTTTTCAAAATCACAATTTCAACTCATTTTTTTCGAAGATGCATGTTTTTCATAAAGGCGCATTCATGAAGCAGTATTTAGTGACGCGCAGTTGTGCTAAATACTGCTTCACTAATATACCGCTTCATGAATGCCCCTTAACACAGTGATGTTGCACAGTTACATCAAGCAAACACACACGCACAAATACGAGATTGTAGCAGCGCGTGGGTGCGTGCGTACTAACTGTGCAACATTACAAGGTTAGATTTGTCACTGAGGACACTCCCAAATAATTTGCATCCACCTTTTCGCATAATCTCAGCCTGTGTAAATCTCGGAGTTGTGATATATGTTTCTCAGTGTGGGACTGGAGTGAATGGAACATACGTTTTGTTTTTTTTTGCCCCCATGGCGAATAAATGTCATTGAATTTGACTTTTTGGCAATCGAATCGTTAGTTGGTTGCGGGCGGATATTGGTTGAAAAACCATTGTCAATTGTCATGTATTTCTTGTGGAAATCGTTTTTTTGCGGAGTGCTACATTATGAAAGAAATGCACATGCATCTTCATCAAAAATCCATTCCACTGGCACGGGTGCAGCGGGTGCACACGCACAGCATGTACCCATTTGTGGAGAAGTGTCGGGAACCCATCTGTAAAGCTTCTTGATGCGAAAAATAGATCAGAAAACAAATCAGAACAATGAACCGATTTCATTCGCCGTTACATTATCAGTTTCTCCTTCAACCCACCAGTTTTTTAATTGTTGTATAGGCTGTGCGCTCTGTCCGTCTGGGCATGCGGTCGATCCGGTACCGGTCGATCCGGTACCTGGCAATTTTCTAGGGCGGTCGATCCGGTACCGGTCGATCCGGTACTCGGTCGATCCGGTACCAATTGAAATTTTCAGCTGTTTTAGCATTCAATTCAATTTGTTTCTGATTTGTTTTCCATTTTTCTTCGTTTCTCTCATTTTATCTGATGTCTGAAACATTTTACCGCAGGTTTTTTCGCGGGAAATATGAAAATAAAAACAACAGACATTTTTCCTCAACTCCAAAAGAGAACCGAATCAGTCTTCATATTTTTATTTTGTTCTGCTTTTCTTGCTGAGCTGATAATTTTGCAAATTTTCACCGTCTTGGAGCTTTATTCTTCTGGAAAATAGTTCAGAAAATAAAAAAAAACATATGGTACACTTGTTTTGCAACCACTGAAGCCAATTGCGCGTGGCACTGCGAATGACCAATCGTGGAAAGCCTGCAACAGAAACAACCATCACAAACATAAACAAGCACAAACGAGTTGGCAGTGTTTTCGCGAGAATCGCAATTCTGATCCGTCAGAAGCGTTCGAAAGCCGAGAATGACGCTGCCGATACGTTGAAAAATGTGGGAGGCCGGCAGGCTTGAGGTCAATTCAAGCTCTGTCAATTCTCTGTGGCTAGTGAGCAATGTTCCTGCGTAGTGTCGAGTTACTCAAACATGTCAGATCGCAAATGACGTCATTTACCGTATTACCTCTATTAAACCCCCCCCAAAATTAAACCCCCCCCCCAAAAATAAACCCCCACCCCCTTGACAAGTTTCCAAATAATCCCCCCCCCCAAAAATAAACCCCCATGGGGGTTTATTAGAAACCTGTTTGAAACACATACCTAGCGAATTCAGTGGCTGAATGCAGTGACATTGGTGAAATTGTGCTACCAAAGGCCCCAAAGGGATGAGTTAGTGGTAATTTCATTACAAAAGGCTGTTACAAAAGGAAATCTCTGTGAAAAGTAGAAGTTTCTGCGACTTCCTTCCTGCCATGGAAGGTATTTTTGCCATTTTGCCCACCCCTAAAAATGGTTTCCAAATAAACCCCCCCCCCCAAAAATAAACCCCCCCCCCAAAATAAACCCCCACCCCCAGAAGTCGCTGAAGAAATAAACCCCCATGGGGGTTTATTAGAGGTAATACGGTACTTGGAAAACACCCGACAATCACACACAGACATCAGAATTTCAGTTTCAACACCGACACAACCGTAAAAGCTAAAACGAAATGAACAAAGAAAACGAAACAATACCAAAACGACTTGACAACGAAACCAACGGCGCTGCAGTTGTAGCTATTATGAATTCTAAAATTCTAAATTCGATTTCGAATGTTGTTGAGACTTGCCGCTTGACGACGACGTTGATCTCGCTCGACCATCTTTCCCAGTGCCGTTGGTTGAAGATTCAACAATGAAGTCTGATCACGGATACTGCGCAAGCATGGGAACAAAAAATTTTGAATTGTTGAACTACGTCGCTGATCGCAAAAAGCGAACGTTCGTTCAACCAATCCAGCAAAAAACCCATGGCAAGCTCCAGTACACCTGACCCGGTAAATATCAATATCTTTATTAATTGAAATGACTTGCAGTTGACTTGCAAATTTCTCTCTTCCATGAAGCGACGTTACCAGCACGGCGACGGCATGGTTTGAAGTTTGTATCGGTCGTCGTCGTGCTGTGGTGGTGCACCACACTTCGTTTCGTTTCATTCAATAAGTAATAACGGACTCTGGCGCTTGCCGACAGTTCAAAAACGGAACCAAAGACATCAAAAATCCCAATCGCAAACACCAGCGGCCAGCTTATCACAATCACAAAGCGAAAACGTTCCCCTTCACGAAGCAAACCTTCTTTCTTTCTTTCATTTCTTTTTTTTTCTTTTAATTAGCATTTGTCTGCTACTATTAAAAGTTTTTTCGACAGAGCGTGATCTATCTGGCTGGAGCGGTTTTTAATAAAGCAGGCCAACCCGAATTGAACGCTAAAAACCCGTAAAACAGCTGAAAATTTCAATTGGTACCGGATCGACCGAGTACCAGATCGACCGGTACCGGATCGACCGCCCTAGAAAATTGCCAGGTACCGGATCGACCGGTACCGGATCGACCTACAGCCGTCTGTCTGCTCCCTCTTCCTTAGTGCAAGCACGAAGTATTGAACAACCGATCGAAATGTGCGCCCAGAAATTTTTCGTCGTGGCAGCCAAGTGCAACCACCAATCACCGCGCAGATTCTTTTTCATTTGTTTTCCTGGTCCAACAATCAACGTGCTAAATTCCCGTTTTCTTATTTGTTTCCTCGGCTACCCAATCAGGTGCGATCAACCAACCAACCATCGTTTAAATTTTCTGTTTATGGTCGTGGTGGTCCAGTGCAACGTACAACTAATAGCAATTCATATCATCAATACAATTCAACAGTCACCGTTTTTCTGGTTCAAACATTCAGGGTGGCCTTTTTCGCCATTGAGATCGCGGACACGGCCGAAAGCCCACGAAACGGCGCCGCTTTGTTTTTAGCTTCTTCACCACTTTTCTTGATCAAAGAAGTTGCAACATGGAATTACATTTTCTTCGCTTTGAACTAAACAAAAGAAAACTTGTAGAAATGAATTGGCTGGCACACCTTTCCAAAACATCAATGTCTATCACTGAAGCGTGATTGCTTATAATTCACGCTCTGGTTTTCTTTTTGCTGTTTAGTACAAAATATTTCTTTCCCTATGTAGGCCAAGCCAACCCGTTTTTTGCAATCAAAAAATCGCAGTTTTGCATGTTGCGCTCTCAGTTTGCCGACAGAAAAAACGTTAATGCAATCAACTTGGAAGAGAAGCGGAATTAAAATTTAGAAAAAAATGTCGTTCACTCGTCCGCCGGCGACTAAAAATTTAACGGATCGATCCGCCGTCGTGCTCGACATTGGCAGCCGGTTCACAAAGTGGGTTTTCATTTTTTTATTTCAGGTTTATTTGGCATGCTTTAGTTTGAGTGCTTCAGGTTCCATTCAATTTCGAGTCACGTTTGCTTTCACAAAGGAGAAAAGCTCACTTTTTGTTTTCCAACGAATTTATCCGGTGAGTTTTGTCTCTGATAAAATACGATGGAAATGAGACTATCAGGTTGAGTAAAAACATTACTCGTCATAGCACGAGTCGTTGTGTTGTTACCCTTTACCTTGCACAATCGCACCTTGAAAAACAATTGCACAAGTAAAAATGAGCTTGTTCAGTGCAGTGTTTGCTCAAAAAATGTAACATCCTCTGTTTCGTGTTTTTTCACAGACTCGGTTTTGCCGGTGACTTTGTGCCGCGGTTCATTCTGCCGACGACGGCCAATGTCAGTGGTGCAACAACTCTGCCGCTGTCGGAAAATTCGAATCAAGGTGACACAAAAGAACGTGACACACTGCGCCAGTTCATTCATGACCTGTATTATAGGTGAGTTTTTGAGTGTACTGTTGTTGTTAGTGGTAGATTCCGGGTTTTTTGACGCAAAATAAGTTTTAGCGGACGCAAAACGTGTGTCGACCATTTGCGCCAAGTTTTGCAAGCAAAAAAAAACAAAATGGACTTGTTTGTTATGTTGCACACAACGAGCACTGGTTTTTGTGCGTGAAGTTATTTAGTCATAAACGGCAAAAATACCAAAATAAACCGGCACTTTCGGCAAGTAATCAGTTGAAAAAAATCAGTCACCCTCGTGGCCCAGTTCAGAGTTGTGATGGAGTGAGGGTGGGGGGTGGGGGTTTAGCAATACCCTTCAATCGCCCCGCGCACCAATTGCAGCTGTCTGATCGTGGCGCCAAAGGAGCGTCGTGTCGTCTGCCTCGAGTCGGTGCTGAGGCCAACCGCGGAACGCCGCGCAATCGCTGCCGTGCTGTTCGAGCATTTCGAGGTGGGCGGGCTGGCCAGCATATCCGAGGAGAGAAATTTTGTCGGAGTTCCCTGTGGTTCGCGAAAGAAAATCAAATGAAGAGCTGGGTCTCCGAATCGCATGTTGTCATAATTAACAGTTTCAGCGGAGCACCCTGCATTCTTGCGAAATAGAATGAATGAATCATGTTTGCCAAGGGTTTTTGTGTTTTTTGTTGTGATAGTCGACGTCCTGCAATCCAAGTCCTCTACTGACGGACGGGTATATTGAGTGATTGAAATAATTTTTTGTTTGTTTTATGATCAATCTGCATATGATGTTGCGACGGCCGAAAAATGCAGAGCACCATTCTACAACGTGGTTGATTGGTTTTGCCTTCATCGATTCCACATTTCCAGGTCCCCTCAATACTATTCGCGCCCAGCCATCTGCTTGCTACAATGCCGTTTCGCGCGCAAACCGCGCTGGTCGCTGATGTCGGTCACCAAGAAACGCTCGTCTTGCCGGTTGGTGGTGTGCGTTTTTTTTTTGTTTCATTCGGTTTAATTTCAAATCGTGGAATATTTCTGGTTGCAACGGCACTGAAGGACTTGTTCTTGTTGTGGTTTTGCGACTGGCTAGTGTTTTTTTTCTGATTGGCTTTGTTGTGATTATATTGTTTTGAATGAGTTTCGCGCAGTTTCTTTCAAATTACAATTTGGTGTTTCGATATTCGTTTTTATGGACCAGCAAAGAATGTACGTTTCATGTAAAAATACCCAACACATGGAAAAACAACAGACTGAAAAGCGTGCTGAAGGAAATGCAACACAGAACACACAGCGCAGCTAGAAGACAAAACATTGCAGCATGTGCGCTCAACAGTGAGAGCTCAATAGAAACTGTGAGATAACGCGTATTTTTTCTCGCGGTAGTTTTTCCGCGACACTCCAAACAACAGCAAAAATGCTACTCGGTTTCGGAACAAAGTTCTTTCAATTATAATCACATTGTTGCTGAGCTGAGTTTGCGGTAGGGTTCGAATTTTTTTTCATAAATCAATTTTCAGAATTGATCACACCAATCACACATATTGACAGAATGCTTTGGTTACAAAGACAAAACACACCTTACAAATTGTGTTTCAGTCATACAGTGTCTTGGCGCGTTTCAGCAAATCGATCTTATCTCCAGCTTCGGGTCTTCCTTTTCTCTGTTTGTGCAGTTTTTCAAGCTGACTCAGCTGGCGTTTCTTCTTAAGGCGCTTGCAAATCTTCCAGATGCTGCCCCACTCGTCAAGGAACATCTCACATGCCACGCTACAGACGATGAATCCAAGGATTTTCCAAGTGCAATAAATGCAAGCCATGAGAAGGAACAGCCTTCCGACCACGCCTTGAAATGTCGGCACCCACCACGTGAGCATGTTCAGCGGATTTGCATATTCAGCGATACCCCTGTGCAACGTTCAAGGGATCCACTGGAGCACCGGGCAATGCATTCGGGTTCATATCGATTTCTCCCAGGTTTTCATTGCTTGGTGTATTGCATCATTGGCTTCATAGTTGTCTCTGACCGTTATTTGTTGTTTGAGCAAACGAGGCGAGATGGACATAACCGGGCCAAAGTCGATTTTGAATTCCTCCGCTTTCGTTCGGAACTGCGGATAAAGATTAGGGTTAAGGGCTTTGAAAAATATTTTTTTATTTTTTTCGTTTTTTTTTAATTTGGATTTTTTCCCTAACCCTAATAAAGATGCACGCTGGTTGCCTCGAGCGCCAGTTCTCTTCCTGTTTTCCCATCGTAGATTTTCCCTTGGTCACTGTCAACGCCTGGTTCGCGGACGCGGTCGCACTCCCCATTGCGTGTGAATGAGGCGTGATAATGCGCGTGGACGGGTACGGGTGCATGAATCCGCTTCCAGTGAGAAATTTCGGGTTTCCGTGTCGTGGACCACGTCCAACTTGTTGAGGGTGTAATGTATCGGCAGTTCCCGTGTGCAAGTTTCATCCATTGGAACAAACGTGTAGCTGGGAAACGGGCAAACAGGTGGATACGGTTGTTACGCTATGGTTTACCTATAACCATACGAACAGGTGCGACTGATTCTTGTGAGCGTGTATGTGTGTTTCAGAATAAGGTCCCACGACGCAACTGTTGACTATGGAGCTGGTTTATTGCCGATACATACAAAATGAATAATGGTGGAGTGATCGGATGAATGATGAATGATGATAAAAACAATGGAAACGCCACTTATATAGGTTTGAAACTATTGCACAATGATGGTGGAACAAAATGCAATAATACTTATGAATCAAAATCAGAAATGTGAGTTATAAAAAGAATGCTGTGGGTGCGTCCATGAGTAATGTAAATTGCATGATAAAGTGTGTGGGTAACGGCGGTGTACCGTAACACGGTTAACAGATTGCCCGACATACGTGCATCGATGTTCGGGACTCCTGTCAATGTTCTGGCGAACATAACCGTGTCTACTTCATTTGCGGAATCGGCGACCAACAGTTGGCTTGTTAGTTGTCTTGACACGCAGCGTTCTCTGCTGATCCGGGCCAAGCTTCTGGTGAAGTGATGGTTGGTCAAAATATTTTTTTGGATTTCCGCTGCGACCCCTGCTGCCGTCGCTAGGTCGTTTGTTGGGTCTCCTTTCATCACCTCGCGTTTTTTTGTCGCCGTTCCTGGGAGCCGCTCTGACCATTTTTCCAGAGTTGTGTTCAAAATTCCTTGATGAGACTCATAAAGCATGTAAAGCTGAGCCTTTCCGGAAGATTCCTCGAGCATCTGGACAGTTCTGTCGATCGTGTCGAGTTTGTACGCAATGTGTGTCTGGAACGTATCTTTCTCTCGTTGGACTTCCAATCCAAAGGTCGCGGGTTCGGCTCCCGCAGGGGATGCCACAGTGTTGCGATTATATTGTGTTGAATTAGTTTCGCGCAGTTTCTTTCAAATTACAATTTGGTGTTTCGATATTCGTTTTTATGGACCAGCAAAGATTGTAAAAAATACCAACACATGGAAAAACAACAGACTGAAAAGCATGTTGAAGGAAATGCAACACAGAACACACAGCGCAGCTAGAAGACAAAACATTGCAGCATGTGCGCTCAACAGTGAGAGCTCAATAGAAACTGTGAGATAACGCGTATTTTTTTTTCTCGCGGTAGTTTCTCCGTCATGTATGGCTGCTTTTTTTGCGAGCTTCGTGATGATGGTATGCTGCAAAGCGGATGCCAGGGGCCAGTTTTATAAAACTTAGCCGTTCAATAGTGCTACACCACTGAGTGCCGAAATGAATTTATAAATCAACAAATTTCAGTTTTCTCACATCACGTTGAAGAGCAGACATTGGTGAATCACTTTAGGTGGACAAACGAGACTACGATGGTTCACTATTACATTTGGGGGTTCAGTGGTGCACTATTGGACTATTGTGCGTTTATAAAGCCGGCTCCAGGGAGTACACCTGCCGGGATACCAATGAGCTCAGTTTTCGATTGATTCGCACATCCGATCCATCCGCTCCGCTTTGCTGAAGGGCATCGCTGTGCAAGGAGGGGCCTTTTTACTCTAAATTTCATTCGAACGTTTTCTCGCCCACCGCAGATCTCCGAGGGTGTGCCGATGTTGAACTGCTGGGAGGCGAGTCCCGTCGGTGGACGTCAGGTGCACGAACAGCTGCGTAAAATGCTATTGGAGCAAGCGCAAGTGCTGCAGCGGGAGGGCAGGTAAAAAAGGTCGAATCAGAATGATGTAAACTCCGCCTCCCCAGCAATGCCTGCACAGAATACATGCTTCAACTGCACGTGTGTGAAACCAACCAATCAGCTTGTTGTATGTATTAGCCAGATGAACTAACTGTACACGAAGTATATAATCAATCAATGAAATATCAATCAATCGATCAAATAAAATATGGCTTATATCCGAATCCAAACGTTTATGCAGCAAAATCGAGAAATCAGGGCTAGAGCCGTTCCTGACGGATGATCTAGTCGAAGACGTCCTAACCCGCTGTTGTTTCGTGACGCACGCACAGAGAGGAGCCTTTTATCAGAAGGTGAGTTTCTGCGATTGACCAACAGGACATCGGTCGACAATGAAGCATAAAAATTGCGTGCCACTCGCTGCTTGGCTGCTTTTGAATTGTGGGCTCGCTGATTGGTCGAAGCAGCTCGATGCAGCCAATCAGATTTAATAAAAGCACCGTGGTTACCCCACACTCCGCACTGGGCGAACAGCACTAGCTGGTTACTAGCTGTTCTGACAGGTTGTGCAATGGCCGCAAGCTAAGTGTAGCGGAGACAAACGGTGATTGGTTATTCAGTTTCGTTATGCAGCCAATCAACGAACGACTAGAACAGAATGTACTGATTGATTGGTTGAGTTGAGGTTTTTGTTTTTTTTTCATCTACTCTGCCACAAACATTTTTAAAACATTTCATAACACTTTTCATCAACCTCATCTACTAATTCAGCATATCAACGGTGATACCAGCGTCACGTTGCCGAAGCCACCACCGGATGTGCGATATCCACTGAGCGCACAACGAACGTTGCTTGTGCCCGGATTCGTGAGGTTGGTGATTGGGCTCATGGTGATTGGCTGGATGTCAAATTGGTAGTGTAAGGGTAGTTGATTGACCAATAGAAATCGATTCCATGTTTTTTCCCAAGTTGCTGTACTTCTGAATAAAGTCAAAATACATGTTGTTGTTTGCTGGTATTTTTTTGCAAAAAGAACCTCGTGTTTGATCTGAGGTCAATTTGAATGAACCACTAGCCTGATTGCTTGTCTACTGATGCCGGCTGAGTGGCTGACTGGATAGCACTTGGGACTTCCAATCGGAAGGCCCGGGTTCGAATCCGCTCGTGACCACTCGGCTGCCCCGGGTTGCGTGGGGCTTAATGGTTCGGCAGCATAAACGTCGGCTTTCTTGATTCACAAGATTGCTGTTCCGGTGGCGAGGAACTTAATGACATCGCGCCCATGCATACCAGCGCAGCTTGCCCAACGCCCAAAGCAGAAAAACTGCTTCCAACGTCGCAGCCCATGTGGTGGACAATAAAAAAAATTGCGACACTGCCTTTCCCCAAGGGCGTTGGGTAAGGATAAAAAGGGGGCAACAAACAACAACAACTTGTCTACTGATTAGCAACCAGCGAAATTTGAAGCATTTTTTCAGAATTTTGTTTCCTGTTTTCCAGAGAATACGCGTGCGAGTCACTCTTCAACACCGCCGACGTTGCGCAAGACGAGTGCAAAAGTGTGCCCCAGTTGATACTCGATTCCGTGCTCCGGGTTAGTGGAATGGCGTTTTTTGTTCGGTTCTGCGACTCATCATGAATGCGGAGATAAGATCAGTTTCATGCTTGACGCGACAATTCAGAACTGTGAAGTGACTGTCCGACTAAAACGGCATTCATGAACCAATAATTACTGACGCGTTGCTGTGTTAAAACATAGCTACGCGGTCATTAAATACTGCTTCATGAATGCACCTTCAGGTACAGGGCGACTTAGCCCTATATTAGAGCATACCACCAAGCCCCGATTTCGGTTTCGATGACCTAGGGGATTGTGAACCCCTGATGTGCCCTGATTGAACCGAATCGATCACTGCACGCCAATTGGTACACGCAGCAGTTCCACAGCCAATCAGCGTGCCAGATTTGAATTTTCGCGCCCTTGAATTTCCAGTGTCCAATTGACCTCCGTCGCCCGATGCTCGAACGACTGCTGATAATCGGCGGGGTGTCGATGTTGCCCGGGTTTCTGGCGCGCCTGAAAGCGGAACTGCTGGATCGCCTGGCGACGTCGTACGCCGAGCGACTACCGACGAAAGATGTGCGATTCTTTCGATTCGATACGAACGCACCGATCGAGAATTACACGGCGTGGCTCGGTGGTTGGTTGGGAATGAATGCGAATTTTTTTTTTGTGCGAGAGCTGGTTTTTTGAACACGGTGCACTCTGGAAGGAAATAAGTATTGTCATTTCTTTTGGTACTGCCATTTTGCTGCAGACGTGAAACGGTCATCAGTTTCGGGCTTGTTGCGGCAATTCAAAAATTGCTGACCTGAGTCGAGTCTCTCTGATACGCCCTGTTCGAGTCACTTTGGCAACTTTGAAGGAAAAATAAATGAAAAAAACATTGAATTGCGGCATTGAGCATGAAATGAGTTTACATTCAACATCTGCAAACGCACAGAGTCGGAGAACAAAAAAAACAAAAAATAATAATTTACAGGCAGTCTGTTCGGCGCCACCGAAATCCTCCCCTATCGTTCGCTAAGTCGAGAGGAGTGGCAAGCCAATGGGAACCGTGTGCCGGATTGGACGGACAAGATCGGCGATATGTATAGCGAGCTGGAGATCGAGCACTCGAGGAAGGGTTGAAGCGTTTATGGTGTTCAACAGTCGAAGCTGATGGGTGTCACTGAATGCACTTTGTTAGGACACACGTTCGTACTGACGTACAGTCGAACTCTAAATTATAGGGAATCAGCTGATTGGTTGGGGATCACGTGCTGCTTGCTTTCTGTGCAGAAATTGTTGCTGTATGGGCGGAGTTTGGTTTGGCGGCACCGACCAATCAGCTGATTCTCCATGATTCGACTCGGACACGGCACTTCACGTCAGGTCTCGTGTTATGGCGTACTACCGTTCATGGAGACGTGTCTTTGACGTACGTCAGCATGCGTCAGTATGAACAGACGTTTAGAAAGACACTTATTGGATGCAGAGCAGCTGATCAGAGCTTTATGTTGTTCTCTATCAATTTTTGTAGTTTTTTGTATCACGTGAAGCTTTTGTGCGATTTTCACACGATTCTGGTCACGTTTGTGTGTCATGAAGTTGTTGTATGTGCGTTGTCCGGTGGTGTTTTGGTGTCAGTCTCTGTTTAGTTTTGGGATACACTGTGCCAAGTGTAACCGAAAATTACATTGTTTCGTTGTGGTGTTTTTGGTTGGTGCTGGCTTCTTCATGTGTTTTTTGTTTTCAATTCCACATTCTGTAATCTCATTTGGTTGTGTTTGTGTGTTTCGTTTTGGCGTTTGTTGCTGTGTGTGTTTCTCGTTTCAACGTTGCTTCATAGCTGTTCTGGTCACGTTGTGAGGTTTGTGATGTTTGTGTTGTTCAGATTTGATGTGAACATTTTTAAACACTTCCTGGGTCTGGCCATTTCTCGTGTCAAATCTTCTATTGGTATTTTCCTGTGTGTTTGCTTTGTGCTTCCAGTCTTCCTCTGCAGGTCTTTTGTTGACCTAAGTTAACAGACGTGGTTGTTCAGTTTTTTTGCTTTTTTTCAATTTATTTCTCGATTAGTTTCATTCAATTGTGCCATGCTATTGATTAATTAGATCAGTAATTGCAATCCTGAACAATCAATCAATAACATACACAAATGGAACCGCTCTATTTTTGTTCAATTGAAAGTTGTTGCCAACAAAATTTATGCCCCAGAACAAAGTTTTTATGGGACAAATTCATTTCGCAAGCAAAGCTGATCAACTGAATTTTCGACCCGGTCCGCTGATTGGTTCTCGCAGGTTTAGACAGCCAATCTACCAGAATTATTTAGTGAAAAAAACAGGTGTTTGCATCCACCTAGCTGCAAAGTTCGAAATGTATGAGCAAATTTTTAGGTGTACTCATATAAAACTGGTGAGTTTTGTGTTAGTGTGTTCTGTTCCGGTTCTGTGCGAATGAAATAATTGTGTGATTGATCGAAAAACTACCAGATTGTCAGTATTTTCTTCCTTTTTGCACGCATACACACGTTTTCTCTTGGTGGAGCCGAACTGAAGGGCAAAAAAACGTAACCTACGCCATCCACCTAACACACCTAGCTGCAAAATTGTAGGTGAATCTGGAAATTTTTAGGTGTATTTTACACCCCCCCAAATAAAAAAATCCTACAATCAACTGTGGTTGAGCAACTGAATGGAGGAGAAACTGAAACATGGTGAAGCTATACGGTTCTGTGATGTGTGTGAGTGCTATTCAGTTTGTGTTCTCTTGTTTGCAACCAGCTGTCTGTCTTGTCAGCAAAAACAATGGTTTTGTGTAGCCGTTTTGTCGTATTACCGATTTAATATTACCACCCGTTCCGATTCAATTATCATAACAGTTCGTCTAAATTTTATTATGATTATATTGCGGTATGCTGACTGTTGGTTCGGCTCGGCTCTAAAAACGGTACATAAAACCCTGATAATGTCGGTGAAAAATGTTTTATGCACATGCAATATTTGGTGAGTTTGAATTCGGGGCTCCAGCAATAATGACACTGATGGTTACTGTTGGATGTTTTATTGTTACGGCTTTTAATCTAATTAATGTGCTGGAATAAAGTGATAACATTGGTGAAATAAAATGCCACACGGACGAAATGCACATGGGAAATGTTTGCACGTCAGTAAAATTGTGGTGCCAATTGTACAGTGTGTTTGTTTAAATCTGTCACTCTTTTCGCAGAACACAGAGCTCACGAAAGAAGAAATACGGTAACAGTAATCAATTTAAAAGAAACCACGATCAATTTGATACACAAATAAATGATTTTCTGAAAGCTCTTTTCTTTCGTTCAAATTTCGCGCGCTTTTTACGCCCTGAAAAAAAGCTGCCATGCGCTTAATCGGCGATATACCGCTGATGCTCTTCCTGGTTTACTGTTCAATATAATCCCCCACATATCGAGTATGTGACGACATTAATGATTGTACAGACCAGACGGTGGTTGATTATTGAACATTTCAATAATTTGATTGTATGCGAGGATAAATCGAGTGTCAATAAAAACTACTAGTCTACTGATTACGATCTACGGTATTACCGTATCCATCTGCTGCTTATTTCGGTCTCGACACGATATCTTTAATGTGCTGTGCGGCTTGTTGATTTGCAAAGACGTTTTTTAATCAGATTTCCCGTTCTGAGGCTGCACCTTGTTGCAGTTTTGTCTAGTCAGCAAAAAAACATGTGAAGAACCACTCAAAAAGTCTTTTAGCTTGATCAATGGGTGTTACACTGTTGTGTGAACAGTAAAGAAAACATCATGACAGATGGTTAGCCTGAAGTCAAATTCGGTTACAGTTCACAAAAATTTTAAAAGTTTAGCTCAGTTTCACCAACTGATTATTTTGGCTGATTCAGGCAGTAAGTATACCGCAACTGTAAGTTTATCAAAAAAAGGACACGTAACATGTAACATGGAACATTTTTATAGCTCACTTATTGCCATACCTTAGCACGCTAAAAACAGACACGTACATATGACGTGCTTTTCTGTTGAATTGCAATAAATCAATTAACCTGCTGGTTAAACAATTCATTTCGAATCTAAGGCTTCATTTTTGTTTTTCTCATTACACGTCGGTTTGACCGGAACAAAACGCATTCCAGCATGAATGGATTTTTCTGGAACAAAACACAGTCTGTTCACCAGAATCAGTCAGACTAGGACCTTTAATTTTTTGCATCGTGTGTGTTATTGTTTTATGACGTCATGTCTGAAAGCTTTGAAAAAGGCAGGACTTTTCGCCACTAGTTTCAGCAGCACCATGGTACCGGATTTATGACGATAAAAAATAAATTTTAAAAAATTTTAAAATAATTGAAAATGACAAGCATTCAACCGAGGTATGCGACATTCTGCGACGAGACGAGTCTGCATGGTTTTCGATATCTGCTTGGATCAAGCATCATTCGAAAGTTTGTTTTCATTTGTCAGTTGTTATACTGTACTTGTCTGGAGATCGCGCACGTTTCGTGTGGCACGACTTAAACACACTGGCACATGGTACACAGGACTGCGAATACTCGCAAGTCGCGAATGTGCAGGATATTTTCATTTTGAACCCTGTTTGTTTCTAGTTTTGATCAACGACAGAAGACAAGCGGAATGTGTGTCAAAAATTGACGTCATAATCACAATGTCTTTTGTTGGCTGGATATTGTAAGGTTAAGGTAGCCAGAGTGTTTGTTTGACGGAATGGCCGTTTAAACATGGCAGCATTTTTCAGGGTGCACGGAGCGCGCGAAATTTGAATGAAAGAAAAAAGACCTTCAGAAATCAAATTGTGTGTCAAATTTGATGTGTGTTTTTTGAACTAATTGATTTTTCGTGCTATTCTGTTCATTCATTCACCCTTGTACACACGATTAGGAATTACCTGGGCATTCTTGAAAACACAACTCCTAGTCTGCGCCTGATCCCGCCTTGATGGAGAATACAAAGACTGCCTTATTTATTCGGCCACACTATATTTGAAAACGTACGCTTGTCGGTTTACCAAATAGTTTTTTTTACCTGGTTCAAAATGCATACCAGAGTAACCAGACTGCTTCCCCTTTGAACGTTCGAGCACGTATGCCAGTGGTGTTTGCGTCCCAGTGTGTAAAACGTCACATGGTGATGGTTTTCTCGCTCGAGTGCAGCCGAGCAATAAAAAGTGACCGAAAATGTGTCCGGGTAGATCCTGTCCGCCTTGGTGTCCCGCACGAAACAAAAGTGGCAACACCACACTCGGTGTATTGGTCACAGCTTTTTTTCCGGAACTCGAATACTGCGCGGCACACTCAGGCGGACTCGTGCAACACTATAAAAG
Organism: Theristus sp. LFF4_11; assembly: GCA_030248135.1. NCBI lineage: Eukaryota > Metazoa > Nematoda > Chromadorea > Monhysterida > Xyalidae > Theristus > Theristus sp. LFF4_11. The sequence goes on along the minus strand of JASANC010002498.1, from coordinate 21,914 downwards.
CAATCATCGATATTACACTGCAGACTCCTCTGGCTGGTCGTCCTAATCATCGCCATCATCATGATGGTCATACAAGCGAAGAAGCAACTGGACTTGTTCAATGAGCATCCCATTCAGACGAACATTGAGATACACTACCACAACAAGCTGGTGTTTCCGGCGATTGCGATCTGCAACAACAATCAGTTCAAGTTTGCATATATATGGTTTCTTGTGTTTGTAGTTTTGGAAATCGTTTGTGAACGATAAACTGAATTGTGAAACAGAAAAAACTATCCTGTGGGAAGACACAGTGAGAGCCGCCAACTCAACAGATTTCGTCGATTTTTGCCGCTTTCGACTGGTTTAGCGTGCCGGCAGATTTTAGTGGCCATACCATTGATCTAGCCCACAGTAGTTTCGTGAGTAGCTTTGTGAATAGGCGTTCTCCAATGGCCACACAGTCTGGCGAATCGAGATTATTTGCAATTAAAAACACGCAAACAAAAACAACGTTTTCCATTCGAAAAGGATCTCAAACGCCGCGAAGCATCACGTGTACGACATGCTGAGCGAGTATTACGACCCCGCCAACCAGCTGCACGACCACTTCGACTCGGAGCATCTGCACGACGCGGACAAGATGGGCGACTCGCGGGACATGCACATGCAGCTGATGTCCTGCCTGGAGGACATGCTGATCAGGTATGTGTTCGTAATGTTCGTGTCTGTGCACCGCTCGTAGCCTGGTGGTAGTGCGTTAGACTATTGTCTGTGCGCTCGGGGGATCGAGCCCCACCGAGGGGTGCATAAGCACTTAATGACGCAGAAAACTTCATCTGCGTCATGTCCGATGACAGAGAAAGACGTGTCCGATGTTCTGTCAATCTGGGAATCATACCCGCCTTAATGTCCTGCATGGTGTATTCTGTCCCGCGTAGTGTCACGGGAATAAAAAAAAGTGTCACCACACACTTGGCACTTTTTGGCTATTTTTATTTCCGTACACCGCGCGGGACGCCCAGGCGGACAGGACACCGGACGCTTGTTCGGACAACTTCTTTGATGTGATACTTGCATCAATATTCTTGTCGCTGATTATTTTAATCCATAAACGCGCGCGTATTTTCATAAAACATGTTTGTTTAACATACTTTTTACGGTCCCTAAATTCAATTTCGTTTGCTTTTTTACAAATGCGTTTCTCAGGTGTATTTGGCTGGCTGACGAAACGGAGTGCACCGTGAATGACTTCGAAATGATAATGACCGATTTTGGCGTGTGCTACGCGCTGAACACCGATAAACACAAGCCGAAAGTCGTCAGCAGATCTGGTGTGTGATGGATACAGTGTACATATATCTTCAAATCAATTTTCAGAATTCATTAAAAACAATTGCATATTCAAAAGCCAGTTTTTCTACCGCGACAATTATCGTTTTCACAATATGGAGCGGTAATAAATTTTCTTCATTATAAGTGCTAGTAAGAATAAGAACGCCTCTTGTTCTGTCAAACACACTTTTGTCCCTCTGCAGACTTCACATACCCGCCGCTGAACACTATTTTTTTAAATTTCCAGGTACACACGGCGGCATCTACATGTTGCTGAATTTGGAGGCCTATGAAATCATGCCGGGTCCTGCGAACACGATGGGTGTCAAAGTTGGTTTTCTTATTTTAGAGAACTTTCTCTTGTATTTAATCTTAATCTGAAATTTTTGAATTACACTGTTAGGAAACAGAAAAATGGTGAATATATAACACGTAATTGAAAAAAATGCTAAAAATCAGCAACAACCTTCAGCTGATGCTCTATAATCAAACCGACGTACCCGCCGTGAGCGCGCACTCCATCGATTTGCCGCCGGGTTTCCTCTCGCAGATCCGTCTTACCAAGCAGATTGTTAGTTTGCCTTTTTTTCAGTTTTATTATTATTTTTTCAACAAAATTGCGTTTTCAAAAGTCCCATATGGATGGTGTTTTTATGACAGCGTTATCGAATTCACAACGACGACGGGGGTTCATGCATCGAGGTGCCGGAACATCCGATCGAATACTATCCCACTGATGGTACAGTGTGTTTGTTGAAAACTGTCACTTTCTTTTGCAGAATGTACAGAGCTCTCGGAAAGAAGAGCAAGAAACGATGATTTGAAATGCAAGAAAACATGCTGTATGAACATGCGGTGTTTGGTTTCATTCAAAAAAAGTTGATACATTCGTTCTTCTTGCTGTAATTCAAAGATTCCATGCTGTGTATTCCGCAAAAAAGTGACTGGTTCAAACAAACACACTTGTTCGTGCTTTGGTGGCTTTTGTGGTACCGTATTACCTCTAATAAACGCCCATGGGTTTATTTTATTCTTCAGCGACTTCTGGGGGTGGGGGTTTATTTTGGGGGGGGGGTGATTTTGGGGAGGGGGGTTATTTGGAAACCATTTTTAGGGGTGGGCAAAATGGCAAAAATACCTTTTATGGCAGGAAGGAAGTCGCAGAAACTTCTACTCTACATAGAAATTTCCTTTTACAACAGCCTTTAGTAATGAAATTACCATTAACTCATCCATTTGGGGCCTTGGGTGGTAGCACAATTTCATCATTTTCACTGCAACCAGCCACTGAATTCGCTGGGTATGTGTTTCAAACAGGTTTCCAATAATCCCCCATGGGGGATTATTTTTTTTGGGGGGGATTATTTGGAAACATGTCGAGGGGGTGGGGGTTTATTTTTTTGGGGGGGTTAATTTTGGGGGGGGGTTACTAGAGGTAATACGGTATTATCACAAGCCATGTTCTGTAGCTTACATCTTTTTGGTTAACTGTAAAAACCGGTTTTCAATCAAAATCACTATCCAATGAAGCACATGTTTTTGGCTTCTAATTCCGCAAACAACTCACCAATTTCATGAAACAACCAAAAAACAGCAGCAACAACAAGACCAAATCACCTGTTCTCCCTGAAAAATATTTGACAAAAATGATCATTTCCAAGGCGAATACTCAAACGAGAAATGCACCATGGACGCGCTGTGGCACCGCATCCGTGAGCACTGCAAATGTGACGCCTATAATGCGCCCAGTGTGTGCCCGTACAACGCTAAACGAGGCGCGCAATGTCAAAGTGCGTTTTGGTTGTGTTTTTTTGTTTTGTTTTATTGTTTTTAATTTTGGAGTTCGGACTACACTTGTATACCAACCTGTGCGTCGGCGCGCGACAAGCATGATCGAGACACTTTCATTGGTTGAAATCAGACACACCCGACTTTTGCTTGAAAATATGTTTTCTTTGCTATTCGTCATTTTTTCATTCACGAGCGAGCTCTGTGTTCTGCGAACGAAGAAGTGACCGGTTTACACAAACATACTGTACAGGCGATCACTCCCGATTTTCTCTTCTTTCTTCATTCGCACCCAAGCGCTGTAGTCCGCGCAACAAGAGTGACAGGTTCCCTCAAACGCACTGTACTGCACAGGCTACCGTCACCTGAACGTCTGCGCCATCCACGAGCACTTCGAGTGCGTGCTGGAGGACGAACGCCAGGCGGCCGACCTCACCAAGGACGTGCAGTGCGACGAGAACTGCACGAAGGTGCAGATGCAGACGTCGTTGTCGCTGTCGCGGCTGCCGATGGAGGCGATGGACGCGCTGTTCAGTAACGCGACGAAGAGCAGAATTCTGAACAGGTCTGCTGGTTTTGTTTTGTTTTTTTTTGCTCAGTTGTTTTCGGGTTGTATCTTCGCTTCCAGTTTCCTAATTTTCGCCAGTCTCTGTAGAAAAAATGCATTTTGGGACAGGTTTGGTAGTTTTTTTTTTTGCTCCAGTTGTTTTTATTGGTTATCTTCCCTTCGGTTTCGCACTTTCGCCGGTCATTTCCTGCGGGAAATATGCATTTTAGGACAGGTTTTGGTAGTTTTTTGCTCAGTTGTTTTTATTGGTTATCTTCGCTTCTGTTCCCACTTTCGCAGTCATTTCCTGTGGGAAATATGCATTTTGGGACAGGTTTGGTAGTTTTTTTTGCTCAGCTGTTTTTGATTTATCTTCGCGTCATTTCCGCACTTTCGGCAGTCATTTTCTATAGAAAACATGCAATCTGGGATTTTTTTCGCTACCCACCCCTCCTTACGTTTAATGTATGCCAAGTTAACTTATCGATTTCCGAAGCACACTGGTATAGGCCACAGCCGTTTTGCCCGTGTTTCACGCACATTTCTATAATGGCACTTTTTTATAGAAGTAATGTTTCAAAATCCGCATAAAAGACCTGATGTATGAGCAACTTTTTTAACGCGTTTTTTCTCGTTGCAGCCATAGCGCAGCGGTATCGCTCCCGCTTAGGAGGACAGGGGTCTTAGGGGAACGGATCCCATCGTTGCAAGGAAACTTTTGAAAATTTTTATTGTTTTCGGTCAAGCTTCGTGCTTGTCAGCAAGCTGCGTTCCCCTGACCTATTCCTGACCTAACCCGGTTTCAGTTCAGGTTTTTTTTAAATTCAAGGTTTCGCGTACTCTGTATCTGCTAAAATAGTGTCAGGTTTACAGAAACAAGCTGTGTTCTGCTTTCTGGCGTGTTACAACCGCAACTCCAGTTGTAATACCACCTTGCTTGTGCCGGTGTGTTTGTTTGTGAGTATGCTGCATTACTATGAATGAGTGTATCATGTTCAGACCATAGTTTACGTCAGCCTATTGCTTCCCACCAAATAAATCCGACAGTTCATACGCAAAAAGACATAATTTTTTTTTACAATTTCAGATTTCTCGAATCGCTCGAGGCCAGACGCAGGATTCAGCCGAACTACAAGCGTGAACTATCCGCCATTCTGAACGGCTACCTTGAGGCGACGTCGCAGTTGAAACAGAAAGGCATGCAGCCGACGGAAGCAAATCTATTGAAGAGCATTGACCGGATCAAAGGGGTTTGTTGATGTGAATCCGTTCTGGTTGCACAGTGACAAACAAACACACAGGCACACCAGCGTGTGTTACACAGCAGCGCCGGTGTCAAAGTGTTTGTGTGCCCGTGTGTTTGTATGGTGAATGTGTGACAGTGTACTGTGCACCGCCTTCGGACTAGAACTTTTATCACAATTTCATCTACAGTCAAATTATAAGCAATAATCCAGCTGATTGGTTGGTGATACGTGTGCTGCATGCTTTCTGTGCAGCATTGCTGGGGGGTGGGGCGGAGTCTGTCCTGCACAGAAAGCTTGTGATCCAATCAGACGTCGAGTTCAACGGTATTATTGAAAAAATTATGTTCTCACGTCTCTGCTCATTCGTCAGATGTCCTGCTATAGTGCAATCCATGATTCGCCCGATTTCGATGCGCTCGTTCACTTCTTCGGCCCCGAAGGCCACGGCGCCGCGATGGATCGACTTTCGGACACGGTTCACTTAAGAGCGTTGCAGACAGGAAAAATGGATGCCGATGAGTTGCTGTCCAGATACAATGAGCTCATTGAGAGGTGTATTACGCTAAAAAAAAGTTGTCCGCTCCGGTGTCCTGTCCGGTTGGGTGTTTAGCGTGGTGTTCCGGAAATGAAAGTGACAATACCGCACTCGAAGTTTAGGGCCACTTTTAGATTCGATACACGGACACTGCGCGGGACACACATTCAGACAGGACACCGGACATTTTTTGTGTGAAAAAAACTGTGAACTCATTGTGTAAAAAATTTGTGGTGTAAAAGCCATTTTTGGTGTGTAAAAAAACGGACACACTCATATGAGTAACATGAAGTGTTTCGTAAAATGTTCTCTCAAATCTTCTGATGGTATTTTGTTTCGAAACTTTCAAAAACACACAGCAACAAAACGGCGCTGGCAGCGTCCGATGAATTGTTCCACACGGCCGTCGTGGCGTTGGCTGATTTGTTCGTCTACTTTGATCCGGGCCATTACGAAATTGAACTGCATCACGATTTTGAGGTAGACACGTTGTTTGAGTGGTGGCGATTTGTTTTAGATCCGGTGACTGGTTAGATCTGCAGTCAGTCAGGGAGCAGGGTGCGGTTTTGGAATTTTTAAAAGACCAAAGTTTACAAGTTACATAATTTCATCAATCAATCAATCAATCAATCAATCAATCAATCAATCAATCAATCAATCAATCAATCAATCAATCAATCAATCAATCAATCAATCAATCAATCAATCAAACAAACAATCAATCAATTAATCCATCAATCAATCAATCAATCAATCAATCAACCAATCAATCAATCAATCAATCAATCAATCAATCAATCAATCAATCAATCAGTCAATCAGTCAATCATTCAATCATCTACTTTTTTAGGATTACATGAAAATGATCGACTACGCTGTCATGTACATTAACGGCTCTGAAACGGTGACCCAGTTGGCTGAATTAATTGCTGAATACGACGCATTCTTCATGACGGAATATCAAACGGTAAATAAAAAGGTTACCAGTTGATTGGGCTCAGGCTTCAGCTCAAGCTCAAGCACAGACACAGGCTCAGGCTCAGGCTCAGACTCAGTCTCAGACTCAGTCTCAGGTTCTGGCTCAGGCTCAGGTTCAGGCTCAGGCTCAGGCTCTGGCTCAAACTAGGGCTCAGAGGCTAGTCTCTAGCTCAGGCTCGGGCGCCTAGCTTTACCTTAAGTTAAGGGTGACTTTTCATTTGCGAGAAAACAAAGCTGTACTATTTCAGTTTCTGAACAAACTCGGCGCAATGAAACACGGCAAGCACGTTTGGTACGAGGCGCTGGAAGAGTGGATGTCAACGAAGAGCATGCTGCTGGACACGCTGCAACTGGCGGCGTCCGATTCGCGGTTTCCGTTTCTGTTGGCCGTACAAATGATGGGACACGAACAGTTCGGCACCGAGGCACAGCACGACTGCAATGAAGTACAGTCCAACTCAAAATTATAGGGAATCATCTGATTGATAGCGATTACGGTATGCATGGTTTCTGTGCAGGTTTGGACTGCACAGAATACATGCATCACGATAACCAACCAATCAGCTGATTCCCTATGTTTTAGAGTTCGAGTGTGGCTCCTGTGACGTTCATATGTTTGAGCAATGTCGACAAAAAAAACAGAACCAAACATATTCCGTCCAGGTCTTATAAATGTACAGGTGTCAGGTTTTAGGTTTGCGCACAATATCTGAAGTATATTTTAATTGGTTTTATTTGTTCGACATTCACACGCTCAAAAACTAAGGCTGGAGCTTGACTGTTCTAGGTGGTCGGATCGGGCGATTTCTGGGCTTTTTTATTGCGACTTCCAACTTCCATCAATGGCATAATTCCAAATTTCCAACATGAGCAGAGGTTGCCCTTTCTACAGATCATCGTCACGCACTGCACAAAAGTCATGGCGGAGGCAGCAAGAGGTAACGCAACCACGACAACTGCGTCCACGACAAGTACGTCCCAGAAAAAATGCCTTTGTTGTGTGAACAACTTGCCTGCGTGTTCGACCGTTGCAGCGAGAAATCCATAAAAGATCAAAAATAAAAGATCAAAAATTTTTTTAAAATCTAGCAAAATTAAAAAAAAAAACAATTTCCAGCCACCGCCGAGCAACACACCATTTCGCAGTTGGTCGTTGATGCGGCGCTGGCCGGCTGCTCAATGCACTACGATTTGGACACGAAAATCATTCGCGAAGTTTTGTGTCCCGTCACATACGCTCTCGAGTCGACTGATATCGTCGATAATGTTCGGCGCAAAAATATAACTCTTATGTACTTGTATCCGTGTGCCACATCAGAAACTTGAAAATAGTTGTGAAGCAAAAAAGTTTCTCACTGCTTACACAAAGCCATATTCCTCCTTTTATATGCGTCCTCCGCATTTTTAGATAATCGTCGATAATCATGCGGATGCGCGAGCGAGCGCCAGCGAGCGGACAGCGCATCACGCATAATATGAGCCGTTATCCCCTCGCGCGCGTTTTTCAAATTTGCTCGCTTCCTCCAGCGAGCATAGTATAAGCCACAAACTTGGTTCTGTGCACACGAAACGAACACCCAAAGTTGTGCTTGGAGCCGCGAAAAAAATTTTATCGGACAACTTTTCATACGCTGTAGACACGAAAAACCTATTCTGAAAACAGTGTTACTTATTTCTCTTTGTATTTTTTTTTTCAGTAGTGTAATCATATGTGTTCGCCCTTTCAATTTTTACCTGCGACACTTTCACAGTTGCACAAAAATGGTTCCTGGGGTAATTCCATCCGGAGATTTTGAAAATTGGGTTAATTTTTTGCCCCGACCCTTATTTGGGGCAAAATTTGGGCATTTTTTTAAATTTTGAAGGATTGTACGGCGTTACAAGTGTTCGCCCTTTCAATTTTTGTCTGAAGTTGTTCCATGACCAAACAAAAAAATTTCCTGGGGTAATTCCATCCGGAGATTTTGAAAATTGAGTTAATTTTTGCCTCTGACCCTTATTTGGGGCAAAATTTGGGCATTTTTAAGTTTTGAAGGATTTTACGCCGTTACAAGTGTTCGCCCTTTCAATTTTTGTCTGAAGTTGTTCCGTAACCTAACAAAAAATTTTCCTGAGGTAATTCCATCCGAAGATTTTAGAAATTGAGTTAATTTTTTGCCCCGACCTTGTTTTTGAGTAAAAATTGGGCATTTTTAAAAACTCGCACGGTTTTCACCGGGTTTTAAGTGTTCGCCCTTTCAATTCTTGTCTGAAGTTGTTCCATAACCGAACAAAAAAGTTTCCTGGTGTAATTTCATCTGTAGATTTTGAAAATTTAGTTACTTTTTTGCTCCAACCTTTATTTGGGTAAAAAATTGGGCATTTTTAAAGGTTCGCAGGTTTTGACCTGGTTACATGTGTTCGCGCTTTCAATTTTTACCTGCGGCATTTTCACAGTCGAACAAAAATGTTTCCTGGGGTAATTCCATCCGGAGATTTTGGAAATTAAGTTAATTTTTGCCCCGTGTGAGCATCTCTAGATACTGAATCGTGACGATTTCGGGCGAATCGGTCGTGGAAATTGGCGAAATCGGTCCAGAAACGAAAAACAAGAAAAGGGTGTTTTCCAAGGTAATTCAATGCGCTGATCACGGATTTTGGGTTAGTTTTCTTACGTGAGCAACTCTAGATGCCGAATCGTGACGATTTCGGGCGAATCGGCCGTCGAAATTGGCGAAATCGCTCCAGAAACGAAAAACAAGAGAAGAGTGTTTTCCAGGGTAATTCAATGCGCTGATCACGGATTTTGGGTTAGTTTTCTTACGTGAGCAACTCTAGATGCTGAATCGTGACGATTTCGGGCGAATCGGCCGTGGAAATTGGCGAAATCGGTCCAGAAACGAAAAACAAGAAAAGGGTGTTTTCCAGGTAACTCAATGCGCTGATCACGAATTTTGGGTTAGTTTTCTTACGTGAGCAATTCTAGATGCTGAATCGTGACGATTTCGGGCGAATCGGCCGTGGAAACTGGCGAAATCGGTCCAAAAACAAAAAAATAAGAAACTGGTGTAGTCCGGGGTAATTCAATGCGCTGATCACGGATTTTGGGTTAGTTTTCTTATGTGAGCAACTCTAAATACTTAATCGTGACGATTTCGGGCGAATCGGCCGTGGAAATTGGCGAAATCGGTCTAAAAACAAAAAATGAGAAACTGGTGTTTTCCAGGGTAATTCAATGCGCTGATCACGGATTTTGTGTTAGTTTTTTATGTGAGCAACTCTAGATACCGAATCGTGACGATTTGGAGCGAATCGGCCGTGGACTTTAGCGAAATCGGTCCAGAAAAGAAAAACAAGAAAACGGCGTTTTCCATGGTAATTCAATGCACTGATTACGGATTTTGGGTTAGTTTTTTATGTGAGCAACTCTAGATACTGAATCGTGACGATTTCGGGCAAATCGGCCGTGGAAATTGGCGAAATCGGTCCAGAAATGAAAAACAAAAAAACGGTGTTTTCCATTGTAATTAAATACACTGATCACGGATTTTGTGTTAGTTTTTTCATGTGAGCAACTCTAGATACCGAATCGTGACGATTTCGGGCGAATCGGCCGTGGAATTTAGTGAAACCGGTCCAGAAATGAAAAACAAGAAGTCGGTGTTTTCCATGGTAATTCATTGCGCCGATCACGGCTTTTGGGTCAGTTTTCTTATGTGAGCAATTCTAGGTACTGAATCGTGATGATTTTGGGCGAATCGGCCGTAGAAATAGCATAGACGAAATTGGCCTAAAAACGAAAAATGAAAAACCTGAGTTGTCCGGGGTTTAGAAGAATGTGTGACCAACGTATTGTGATTTTGGTCCGACCTTTGGGGCTTATGTAAAAGTCAGAATATTATCTAAAAATGCGGGAGACGCATATAAAAGGAGGAATATGGCCTTGTGTAAGCAGTGAAAGACTTGGCTCGACAACGCTTTTCAAGTCTCTGATGTGGTACACACGGATACAAGTACATAAGAGTCATATTTTTGCGCCGTTTATTCTTTATTTCGGTTGCAAGTGGCAACCCTCGTACATTGTAGACAAATGAAACTTTCACATTTGCTTTTTTCTAGCATTTAGCGACCTCTAAAACCACTAAAATAACGATCAGACTTTAGATCGCTGAGATTGGTTTGCACAAAGTGTATCGCAGAGGCATTGGGAACGCAAGGTCTCCTTCTGTGGCAATGACTCACCGGTTTATCCTGTCACAAGAGTTTGGTAAAAAGGGTGAAAATCAACGGAAGACAACACTTTTTGCACTGGTGCTGCTGTATGCACAGCGGTGCGTACGTTAGCAACAACGATAAAGCTACATGCAGCAATGTTTTGCAATCTCTGATGTTTCTGTTTTTTTGCACAGAATTTACAGTATAGCTGATTAAACATGGCAGCTTTTTTCAGGGTGCAAGGAGCGCGCGAATTTTGAATGAAAGAAAAAGAAGTTCAGAAACCAAATTGTATGCCAAATTTGACGCGTTTTTTTGAACTAATGGATTATCCGTATTATTCTGTTCATTCTTTCTCCCTTGCACACATGATTGGAAATTATGTTGGATTTTTGAAAAAGACAACTCCTAGTCAGCGACTAATCCCGCCTTGATGGACTGCCTCATTTATTCGGCCATGCTGTACAGAATTTCGCACATGATGTGATTTTAGACTAAACTGAAGAGGACAATTGAAAAATATCTACATAACTTCAAAGTTTTTACGCTTCTCAGCAAGCTTTTAAACAACAAACGCGGCGCAAAAATATGACTCTTATGTGCTTGTATCCGTGTGTACCACATCAGAGACTTGAAAAGCGTTGTCGAGCCAAGTCTTTCACTGCTTACACAAGGCCATATTCCTCCTTTTATATGCGTCTCCCGCATTTTTAGATAATGTTTGTATAGGGTGTTGATGAGAACCGGCCAGACAGAGAAATCACACACGTCATTGCTGGCAATTTGTGGTTACTGCTGAAAAATATTGAATTTGAGTGAGCTTCGCAGTAGTAGACGTTCAGAGGGTTGGGGACACAAGTTTTATGCACAGAATTGTCTATCACAGTGTTATCCCTGCTTATTGACGTCCTTATTCTCTCTAACCGGTAACCGGTCCCGACAAACAACCACTATCAAACATTCATAGGTGATCAACTGCGCAATCGCGGAGGCGTTTCAATTGGCCGTGAATTTCGACCACGACATCGCGTGGGCGATGCACCATTTGGGACATGCGTTCAATGAAATGAGCGATTATGCGAGCGAGTTCTTGCATCACGCTAAACTGGATGAGCAGTTTTACACGTGTGTTCTGGCAAATTGGCTACTAAAGAGACAATTAACTAAATTGACAATACGTAACGTACGGAATGACCGAGTAAACATGGCAGCTTTTTTCAGGGTGCAAGGAGCGCGCGAAATTTGAATGAAAGAAAATAGACGTTCAGAAACCAACATGTGGTCTAAATTTGACGTGTTTTTTTTAGACTAATGGATTCTACGTGCTATTATGTTCATTCTTGCTCCCTTGAACACATGATTAGGAGTTATGTTGGCATTTTTGAAAAAGACAACTGCTAGTCTGCGACTGATCCCGCCTTGACGGGCTGCCTTATTTATTCGGCCATGCTGTAGTGTAAAAGATGTAGAGACTGAAGTGTACAAATACACTATTGCGTTTTTATATCGTCTTGGAAGGGTTTTTGCGTTTAGTAGCCACTTTAGTCGCAAAATTAGTGGCCACGTTTTTTTGATGCTGGCGTAAAGCCAACTGGCGTTTTTATTGTCAGTTTTTTTAATTTTTTTTGCCACTCATTGCTTTTTGCTGCCAGCTTTTTTCCACTTTGAAATTACCAAAACATAAATTGCTTTTTGCTTCTGTTTCTTTTTCAGAACGAACATGCTTGCATTGAACATCTACTATCGAGATTTGTCAGAAGAAAAGTACATTCAAAAGAAATCGTACGATTTTTGGTCGTTACTGTGTGAGTTTTTTTAGAAAATAAAAATTTGCAGCGTTTTTTATTCTGTATTCAAGTTTTTTTTGCTCCAGGCGATATTGGTGGCACCATGGGACTGTTCCTAGGCGCCAGTATCCTTGCCGTAATTGAGCTGATCGATTTTTGGTGAGCTCTAAAATCAATTTTTGACTATCACGTGCACTTACTAAATACCGTAAAGTCTTGCATATAAAGTTCCTCCCACTTATAAGACCCCACCCAAAATTGAGCAGAGTGTCGCACGGCGGGAAACCAAAAATTTAAAATTTTTACTTGGTCAAACTCCCACTCCGTTTATAAGGCCTGGACTTCCTAATATTCGTTTTGTAAGACCTCCTCCTACTTATAAGGCTGTCACACAAAATTCCACTTTTTTCAGAAATTTTTGATTTTCAAATTTATATAAGGAAACCTTATAATGCAAGACTTTACTGTAGGTAGGTATCGCTTTTTGTTTCGAGTAAAAAAAACTCGGCCAAAGCCAAACCAACATCAATGGTGGCTTTGTGACGCGTGTGATTCAAAGTAGTGGTAAAGAAGTTAAGCTATTCTTTTCTAATTAGCCACAACAAAATCCAACAAACTCTTTCTCTCGTGAAACATCAGGCTGATCCGGCCCGTCGTAAGCGCCTATGAGCGTCGTCGAAACGTTGTTGCACCAGAGAAATCGGCCGATCAACAACCAGAGGACATTTACGACGACGACACCAATAACGACCCGTCGAAAATGCCGCCCAGTCCGCCGGCGGTGCAAGAACCGCCGGACTTGGACCGCACCACCACACCGCGCCCGCCGGACGCTCCCCGGCAGCAGACCCCTGAAACCGCTGAGAGCCCGCAAACGACGGCGCCTGATGATGCGACCGCTTCACCGGATGTGAACGTTTCTGTTGATGATGACTGATTGAAAAATAATTTAAATTTGATTTCTTTGTTGATTGATTGATTAATATGATGTTGAGTTTTTGATAAAAACGTCAACGATCGATGCTGGGTGTTTCAGAAAAACTGGTCATCTTTTTCGCAAAAAACAGACCCCGCGAAACAAGAAAGAACCGGGACGGGTAAAAAACGATGTATTTTCCTGAAAGTTGTGGTTTGATTACAACCAAATTAAACTAGATTCCGGTTCACTCTTCTTCAACTCAAAATTTTGCAGCAATCATGATTTTGTAAGAAAAATTTGTGATAGGGTGTTCTAGTCCTCCTCTCTAGTCTGTTAACGAGCTCATGAAACCAATTGCAGCAGCTTCTATCGGTATCTGAACTTTCTTTGCTGATCGATCTTTGGTTTGAAAGTGCATTCGAAATCAAAGTATCGGGAGGGAATCAGCTGATTCGTTGGTGACTATGGTATGCATGATTTCTGTGCAAACCAAACTCCGCTCTCCCAGAATTTATTTTGTTTTCTTTCTCAAAAAGAAGAAAAAGCAACAGTGCTCAAGGAGCATTCATGAGCCCCGGAGAACCCCGGGTGGTGGGCTACTGGGGATACAGCCCCGGCCGGGGAGGGGGTTACCTGGGAGCCCATGGGGGACTGGGGGTAGGGGGGAAGTAAAATAAGAATAGAAAAGTTGAGGAAAAGAATAGGAAGGAGTCGGGTGAAAGGGTGTATGAATAAAATAGGCAAATCCTCAATTGGGAGCGACGAGGACGACCGATAAACAAAACGGCGGCGGTGAATCGACTCGACACCATCATATCATAGCTGTTCTTGGGATTAATTTATTTAAAAAATCCCAATTAAAAAAGAAAAAAGTTTAAAAAAAATCCAATTCTTTTTTTGATTGATTGAAAACTCTTTCTGCAGTGTTGCTGTTGGTTGCCCATTGCCCGCAGTACCGTGGGCGGGGGGGGGGGGGGGGGGGGGGGTGCACCCCCCCCCCCAGAGCACCCGAGACCGTCGGGTGGGGGGGGGGTGGGGGGGGGGCACCGTGCCACCCCCCCCCATAAAACCGGGCACCCCCCCCATAGTACCCCCCCCCCCCGAAACCTTTGCCCACACCCCCCCCCCCCCCCCCCATGAAATTTTGTCTGGCGGACACCCCCCCCCAAAATTTTCTGCACACCCTAAATTTTTTTTTCGAAAATCATGATTTTTTGTCTATAAAGTCCATAATATAAGCTGAATATATGATAACTTGACCATCTTCATTGTAAGTTCAAAGATTTTGCAGCAAAATTTAGCGTTTTTCCTTTCAAATTTGAGCGAAAAAGTGTCATGGGGGGGGGTGGGGGGGTGGACCCCCGACCCCCCCCACAGAAAATTTTGAAAAAATGCACCCCCCCATGGGACCCCCCCTGGGGGGGGTCCCACGTTACCATAGGTTGGACCCCCCCCCCTCACTTTTTGGTCGGCACCCCCCCCCCCACGGTACCATACCCCCCCCCCCTCGAAAATTTTTTTGGGCCCACGGTACTGGTCCAAAATCGACTGCTAAAGGTTTTACGAGGTATAATCAAAGAAAATTTTTGTTGAACTTTCGAAAAATTTTGCCAAAATTGAGGTTTTCAGAGCATATTAGAGGAAAATTTTTCGAATTTTTTTTTTTTTTTAATCGGCATTTTTGTTTTTTTTAATCACTTTTTTTTTAAAAAAAAAAATTTTCATTTTTGTTTAACAACCCTAGACACCTCCCCCCCAAAATTTTCTGCACACCCTGAAATTTTTTTCGAAAATCATGATTTTTTGTCCATAAAGTCCATAATATAAGCTGAATATATGATAACTTGACCATCTTCATTGTAATTTCAACGATTTTGTAGCAAAATTTAGCGTTTTTCCTTCAAAATTTAAGCGAAAAATTATCATGGGGGGGTGGGGGGGTGGGGGCCCCCCCCCCCACAGAAAATTTTGAAAAAATGCACCCCCCCCCATGGGTCCCCCATGGGGGGGGGGGGTCCCACGTTACCATAGGTTGGACCCCCCCTCACTTTTTGGTCGGCACCCCCCCACGGTACCATACCCCCCCCTCGAAATTTTTTTGGGCCCACGGTACTGATTGCCCGGCCCACATCTTTATTTTGCAGTCGTCGTCATCACATCAACAGTCAACACAGCCGGGCGCCGGGCAGCAGCGGAGCTTTTCAGAAGCCGAAATAAAGCAAACCAGCCAAAATGTCGCGCGTTCGCATGAACTACCATGAAGAGTGTGAGGTGGCCGTGAATAAAATGATCAACTCCGAGCTGTTTGTCAGCTACTCATATTTGTCAATGGTTGGTTTTTTGGTTCTGGCTCACGTTTTTTTCCTTCCAGGTTTTTTTACATGTAAAAAGATATCAGCAGAGCAGAGTCTGAGACGCCTGATAAATTTCGATGAGACCGCTGGGTGGCCAGTTTTTATAAAACTGAGGAGTGAGGAGTTGAAGAGTGAATTGAGTGGAACACGAAAATTCACTCCTCAAAACACTCCTCAATCCGAAACTACTCAGAGCGCGATTCTCGTTTTTTCAGCGGTGAATTTTCCGTCTCACTGTCGCTGTTTCTGCTTGTAAACCAAGTCTAAATGGAAGAAAACCAAAAATTATCGTGTTTTTTCATCAAAACCGGCAACAAAATCAAACCAAACCGCCAAAAAACATGCTATTCAGATTTTTACAAGTCGAATTTGACTTGTAAGATTTTTTGAGTGTTGAGGAGTTGAGGAGCCTTTTATAAAAATTGAGGAATAAATTTACTCCTCAGAACACTGTAAAAACTCAAAAACTGGCCACTGGAAATGCGTTTTCACACACTATTTTCTGAAAATTTTGTATTTTGTATTTTGTAAAAGCTAGAAGAAGCTCCGCGAAGAAGCTAGAAATTGCACTTTTTGTATTATATTTGACAGCCAAACTTGGCTCCCAAGCAAAACGTTTGTCATTTCAAACGTTCTTTCCGAAAGTAGCGTTTATTTCTTGCATTTTCAGTGCTGTTGGCTGACACGGTGACAGCCATTTTGGGATAGTTGTGTCTTTAGACATCTGATTTATTGTCTGCTCTGGGTGGGTGGACTGTGGACGCCTAAAAATTTGAGTTGGGTGTCAAAAGACACCAAAGAGGCCGGCCAAGACGTTCTGAAAAAATCCAGCTTTTCCTTGTTTCTGCATTTGAGGACGCTATTTGCTCGACGTCGAAGAGTTTTTTTCCAGAATATCGTTTCTGCAGTGCAGTGCAATTTTGGATTCATCCTTGTGATTGCAAATTTCACCCGTTTTTTTTTCAGTCGTATTATTTTGCGCGCGACGACGTCGCCCTCCCCGGAGCGGCGAAATGGTTCGCGTGTCACAGCGACGAGGAGCGAGAGCACGCACGGAAACTCATGGACTTCCAGGTTCGGCTTGTTTCGTGCCGTTTTTAATTTTTTCGTCAATTTCATCATTATTCGGCTTTCGCGCAATCCAATATGGACTTTCACTCAATTGATGGACCACCCCTCCGTCGCAAGCTGAGCTCCTTGGCATCCCGGCGGTACACCACCTGGCATCCGCCTTACAGCGGGCGCTAAACGCGTACCATTTTCGTGGAATTTGCCTTAAAAGCAGCCATATGACTGCCACTGCCATGCAACTCACGCGCGGTCTTGTCCATCCTTTGCAACTTTTTTTTCATTGTTTTCACAGGTTGAACGCGGCGGCAAGGTCGTGCTGAACGATGTCCACGTTAGTGTAGATTATTTTGATAATTTTTGCTGATTTTGCTGATTTTCATTTGCGTAAATTTAACACGGGCTGGGTATTTTTGAATTTGAATTGAATATGCGCTGATTGGCTTCATTAATAGTGTCCAACGACAAATTTCGTGGCATGTCTTGTTCATAAAGTAAGACACAACAATTTCCAGACATCTTCAATTTTCCTTTTTGGGTAACTTGTGCGTTGTCACTTCCAAGTGCATGACAATGAAAACTTTCAAATGAAAACAATAAGTGTTTATTAAAATCAGAAAAAATCCTGCCACATCAAACACTTAGGCAAGTGTTCATACTGTCGTACTGCCAAAAAGCACGTCTCCATGAACGGCAGTATGTAATAACAACGCTGTTTCAAACACATTTTACAATAATCCTGAAATTTACAACACATCTTCTTTTTAACGAGACCTGACGTTGCCCGAACATACACAGCATTATAAACGGGCCTTCCTTTTTATCATCTCCATCTCTAACAACCCTCTCCACCCGTACAGAAGCCGGAGAAGGAAGAATGGGGCAGCCCGTTGGAGGCGCTCGAATACGCGCTGGAAATGGAGCGTCGACACGCGCAACGGATGATTGACTTGCACGCGCTGGCGCACAAACACCACGATGGGCATGTGAGTGTGTGAATGGAATTGTACAGTGGCATTCATGAAGCAGTAGTTGGTGACGCGTAACTGTGTTAAAACATGCTACGCAGTTATTAAAAAGCGCTTTATGAATGCCCCTTAAAGTGTGCTTGTTGAAAGCTGTCGGTCAATTTTTTGTTCAAATTGTAAAGTGTGCTTGTTGAAACCGGTCTGTCACTTTTTGTTCACTGAATGTACAGAGCCGGCGAAAGACGGAAATGGGATAGAAAGAAAGCCAGTTCGCAAAAACAATTAAAAATAATTTGCCATAACCAATCGGTTAGTTGCATATAACTTACAGTTAGACCCCCGATCCTTTTCTCTTTTCTTTCACTGGCTCTGCATTCTGTTAAAACTATGACAGGTTTAAAAAATATACTATAGATGTAGTGTAAACAACAATCAGGTGATCCTTCTCGCATCTGTCCCTGCATTGCAGGTACAGATTTTTATTAAGAAAAAAGAATGAGCTGCTTTTTTGAGTGCCAGACCGGTTTTCACTGCAGCTATCTTTTTGTTTTGCCTTTGTTTGCTATTCCCATCGGTCATTGAGATCTGAAATTGTTCAAAAGAATAGGCGAGAAACAAATTGTGAAGCTCGAGGTGGAATAGAAAAATTGAAAAAATCAACTTGAGCGTCAGTGAAATTGGTTGTTTTGCGGTTTAAAATTGGTTGTCAGCAAGAGAGAGTCGAATTTCACAGTTTCACAAAGTAGTTGCGCTTTTTGGGCTTTGATACCTCTGGTTTTAGAAATCCTTAGGAAACTGGGCCAGAGTGATAAAATAACGTAAAATTAACAAAGTGAATTAACTTCAGTCTTTCAAAATTTCCAAAATTTTAAGTCCTTCAAAATCTTCAAATCTAACAATTTGAATTTTGCAAAAAACCGATTCAGATGTCGAACTTTCTCGAGGACCAGTTCCTCAACGAGGAGGTCGAAGAGATGAAGGAGATCTCGGACCTGATCACGGGTCTGAAGCGGGTCGGCACGGGACTCGGAGAGTACTTGTTCGACAAGGAGACGCTCGCGAAGACCGACTAAATTCGATTTTTTTGTTTAAATTGTCTGTCAAAACCAAGTTTTTTCATTATTCATTCAGTCAATATTGTTTTTTTTTGCTAGATTTTGCTTGTGCAACAACGTAAACACGCGTTTTGCTGGATGCAACTTGATTTGACTGATAGTTGCATCGACTGGTGTCTGTCTGGTGGTAGTTTTTTAACTTGGTTTCAATTGTGTAATTGTCAAAAAACTTTGTGTTCAACAGGCCCTTCATGAATTTGTTAGTATCAGATATTTTCATTTCATCACACTGCAACAGTTATATGACTTGTGTGAACCTTATTGTTGAAAATATCGTGTTTGTATTTTTTGAAAAAACTTCTAGATCTTGCGTGTGGGTTGTCTCGTTTCCACAGGTTTATAACGGTTCCGTGGTCTAGGCTGTGCAGCTTGTGTGGTGTGCTGTCGGTGTAAGAAAAAAAGCTGGAAAGGTTTTTTTTATTCGAAAAAACGTCAAATGGCCAAGCAAAAACTGTTATCTATCAGTTGTTATCTATTGATTATAATTTTTTTTCTAGAGTTTACCGCACTGTTATACACAGATTTTTTTTATCTGCAATATTTTCATTTTATTTTGTCTGCTGTTCATTGCAGTTTCTTCCGCGTTGTAAAAATGTGCTACGTGCATAACTCCGCTTTTGCTACGCTGTATCTGAAACCATACGTAGACTTTTCTGAAAACTGCGTCAAAAGTGCAAAGCCGCTCTTTTCGGAAAGCAAAACAAAAAATATTCGCTGCTCACCACAGAATATGAAACTTTGAAGGGACCTACCTATCTAGCCATCTGGTTTCTTCACTAGTTTTACCCACCGGAAACTCAGATGACGTCATGTTGTTGTTGTTTTTTAATTCTGTGATTTTAGTTTTGTTCACATCGAAACTTGGAAAACACTGAAATTGTACGAAATTTCTTGATTTTTTCTTAATTTGAGCATGTTACACACTGAATTTAGCATACTTTTTACAAATCGTTAAACTAGTCGTAAAAATTGATAATTTTAGGGTGATTTTAATGCGTCGTTTTATCATCTATTGAACATTTCAACAGCCATAATTTTATTATTGCGAAACATTCTAAAATATTGAAAACCGGTAATTTTCAATCTAGCTGTAGTCTCTCTCAGAATTTTTGTTCTTTTTTTGCTGTTGTTGATTACATTGTGCTTGCCTGAAAACTTAGATTTTGTGATTTTTATGTTCCAAAATAGATTTTTACAGCTTTTTATGTTCTAAAATATTGTATTTTAGTATTTTTAATGTTTGCTCATTCTAAAAGTCATGGAAATACGATGGTTTTAATTTAAGGCATAATTTTGTTGTTTTGTGGTTTTCATAGTTCTCTGTACGTTTGTTTGTTTGTTGTGTTTAGTATTGTCGTTCTTTGAATCATGATCTGTAGTTGTTTAGCAATCAATAAAAAAAGTGATGAAAAGCTAGTTGTTGTTACGGTTTGCCAGAAGATGGAGCATTTGTAAGCAAGCTGCTGATTGGCTGGTTTTGAATAAGATCTCATTGATTGGGTAGCCAAGCGACGTGTCCCGGTTTGAATGCAACAAAATTGCACGATTTTGTGGTGTGTGGTATTTGACGCAGAGAAAATAAAAAAATGCATATGCCGCTCTTGTCGATGCTTTTTTCGGCACATCCACGCGATAAACTGGTACGATTACGAAAAACAATGTGAAACGAAGTACAAACGTTGCTTCGAAATAGTTCCGCCCGCATAACGAAAAGAAATCCACTTTAAAAAACCGATTTGTTTTACTGTGTCTTTTTCAGTTTCCGATGGCGGTACGTAATCTAAGGCAAAAAAAACGACAAAATGTAATCCGTTTGGTGATTGACAGCAGCATTTTTGAATTGTATGGTGCACGCTGATTGGTTAAAGGGGTTTCAACAACAAATGGATGCGATGGTTTGAAACAGCACGTGTCACTTCCCATCATGTCATTTTGTTCAAATTTCGCGTTTGTAACCTCCACTGAACAATTCAACTCAACCATTGTCAAACAACTGTCAGCTAACTGCGCAACATTTAGACATCATGCAATAATCATGCGGATGCGCGAGCGAGCGAAGCGAGCGGACAGCGCATCACGCATTATATGGCTGAATATGGACCTGCGCGCGTTTTCAAAATTTAGTCGCTGTCCTGCAGCAACTAATATACGTGCTGCAAACTTGATACTGTGCACACGTAGAGACCTGCCAAAGTTGCAAACTGTGCCGAAGAAAAATTTTCGCCAGACTTCTTTACGTACGTTCTAGACGCGAATTACCTATTCTGAAAAGTTGGTTACTTATTCTTCTGTCTCCTTTTTTTTTTCAGCTATGTAATCAATATGTGTTCGCCCTTTCAATTTTTACCTGCAACATTTTGACAGGTGAACAAAAATGTTTCCTGGGGTAATTCCATCCGGAGATTTTGCAAATTGGGTTAATTTTTTACCCAGACCCTGTTTTTGGGTAAAAAATTGGGTATTTTTAAAAGTTCGCAAGGTTTTCACCTGGTTTTAAGTGTTCGCCCTTTCAATTTTTGTCTAAAATTGTTTCATAACCGAACAAAATAGTTTCCTAGGGTAATTTCATCCGTAGATTTTGAAAATCTAATTACTTTTTTTGCCCCGACTATTTTTTGGGCAAAAAATTGGGCACTTTCAAAAGTTCGGAGGTTTTGACCTGGTTTCAAACGTCGCCCTTTCAATTTTTGTCTGAAATTGTTTCATAACCAAACAAAAAAGTTTCCTGGGGTAATTGCAGCTGTAGATTTTGAAAATCTGGTTACTTTTTTGCCCCGGCCCCTTTTTGGGTTAAAAATTGGGCAATTTTTGTCTAAAGTTGTTTCATAACCGAACAAAATAGTTTCCTGGGGTTATTTCATTCGTAGATTTAAAAAATCCAATTACTTTTTTGCCCCGACCATTTTTTGGGCAAAAAAATGAAGTTTTCAAAAGTTCGGAGGTTTTGACATGGTTTCAAATGTCGCCCTATCAATTTTTGTCTGAAATTGTTTCATAACCGAACAAAAAAGTTTCCTGGGGTAATTGCAGTTGTAGTTTTTGAAAATCTGGTTACTTTTTTGCCCCGGCCCTTTTTGGGTCAAAAATTGGGCAATTTTTG